>JAODAL010001888.1:0-213104 GCA_025379985.1 Phyllomedusa bahiana
GTTGTGTCTTTTTTAAAAGGAATCCATTTTTCTAATGTTTTATTTGAGTACACATTGCACAAGGCTCCCTAACTGCTCAACCCCCTCACCCTCTCCCCTGTGAGGCTGCTGTGCTTTGTTTATAGTCTCTCCTGAGCAGATTAAGAGCTAATGAACTCACTTGGTGGCAAAACCCCTTTAATTCCAGAGTGCTGTAGAAACAAAGGGGCTTAAAGGGGTTGTCTCACTACAGGGATTGCTTTTTATGTTAAAGATCTTGCAAAAACAAGTCACTTTGCAATACATGTCCATTAACAGTGTCCTACCTATTCCTAGATATCCCCTCTTATATGGGCTGCATCAGCTCCTCAGGTCACTCAGGCTACAGACCTGTTCCATCTCTCCTGATAGGCTGCCAGCACTGGTTGCTATAGCTACAGACCTGGTGTCCTCAGCAGCTCCTCACTACAGACCAGTAGCAGCCAGTACACACGCCCCAAAATTCAAAACTGAAACCAAGAAAACAGGACTGAGGTAAGATGAATCAATGTAGTGAGACAACTCCTTTAAATGCATAACATGAGACCAGGACACATATAATATTACCACGCAAACAGATACAGAAGGAAAGAGGACTCTGCCCACCAGAGCTTACAATCTACAATGAAGGAGGAGGGGAGGCAGAAGGTGAGGGACGGAGAGGTGTGTAAAACGGTCATTGCAGCAGGGTTATTGTGAATTGTAGGCTATCCTGAAGAGATGGGTTTTCTGGTTACTTTTAAAAATTGTAAAGGTGGCGGACAGTCTGATGGTAGTGAGTTCCAGAGTATGGGTGAAGCACGGGAGAAACCCTGGAGAGTAACTGATAAGAACAGCAGAGAAGAAGTTCCTGTGAGGATCAGAGATTGTGCAAGGGAGGTATTTGGACATATAACGTGGGGACAGGTTATGGAGAGCCTTCTAGGCCATGGCTGAATTAAATTTGTTGGGCAATGTGTAGACAGTGAAGGGATTGGCAGAGGGGAGCTGCAGAGGAGGATCTGCTGGGCAGCGGAGCAGTCCATATTCTAAATGACAAGGTTCGTGGTATGTTTAGTGATATCACACGGATGTGAAGAGGGCAGAATGGATATTTTGCGCATCTTTTACCCAATTCTGTGGTGAGGATCACTTGCAGTACACAGCACTAAGCATATCATAAGGCATTATGGGAAAGGAGATCAGCTCCTTTCCCATAATGCCTTGGGATATGCAGATGCTTAATAAAGGGCAAAAAGGCAATTCAAAACTCCACACGTCTATATGGTGATCTCCCCATGGATATATGTTCCTCTTTCTGAGCCACACACTGCCTCCCACCCAGCCAGCCAGTATCACTCTGCTCTTCACTGATGAGGAGCAAAATTCCGAAACAGCTGTCTGCAGATGAGCAATACTGGCTTGGCTAATAACCCTTTTGCTTTCTAAAGATTCAGTGAGTCGGAATCAAATTGAGGATTTCTTACATCCAATAGAGGGGACTTGATATTCTCAGCTCCTTTCCCATAATGCCTTGTGATATGCAGATGCTTAGTGGAGGGCAAAAAGGCAATTCAAAACTCTACACGTCTACATGGTGCTCTCCGCAAGGAGAGATGTTCCCCTTTCTACAGCACTAAGTAATCAGACATCTGAGCTGCATCTTCTTTAGGTAGTTGTATACGTTAGGCATAATGCGGACAATGGACATGAAATAGCTGTGGGACAAAAATCTAATGTCTATGCACCCCTAAAGTATTTTTTGTGTTGTCCGGGAAGAGGGACACCGTCCTTCCACTAATCTCAGAGTGTCCTCCCTCTCCTGGCACTTATTACAGCTCCTTCAAACTTATATTTTACATGTTTTGTTTTTTTTGCATAAAAAAAAGTGTCAAAAACGGCATATATTATTTTTTATGCCTTTTTCTCCAAAACAATGAGCCTCAATTATAAAAACTGTCCACTAGTGTGACCATTTCTTGCCCATAGCAACAAAGGCAGTTTTACGAGAACATTTTGATAAATGTGGCCCACTGTGTTTTTTTTACGTGTGTTTTTTCCATCATCTGTAACCGAGAAAGTCTACAAAAAGTACATAAAACGCACCATACATGCACTGTGAGGGCAGTGTGCTAGAGGGGAGTAATCGGATTTGATTAATTTCAGCTACTCTATCTAGAGCAGGATATGATGGAGGAGAGAAGCAGAGCTATGTGACAAATGGGGTTAAATGGTTTGGGGCAGGAATTCTGAGTAAAAAGCAAAGAACATCATGACCCAATTCCTTAAAGGGGTTTTCCCATCAGGCTGTTTTACAGAACCACAGCCAACTTCAGGCTTCCACTACCTACCTGATCAAGCTGAGAACAGCGAATGATATTATGGATCTGCTATTCCTAGCTGAGCCTGTTAGAGGGATATTGGTGATGGAGGGGTTTTAATAGAAAGGCAGAAGGCTTAAAGGGGTTGTCTCACTACAAGGATTGCTTTTAATGTTAAAGATCTTGAAAAAACAAGTCACTTTGCAATGTGTGTGTCCATTAATAGTGTCCAAACTATTCCTAGATATCCCCTCTTGTTTCGGCTGCATCAGCTCCTCAGGTCAATATAGCTACAGACCTGTTCAATCTCTCCTGATCGGCTACCAGCACTGGTTGCTATAGCTACAGACCTGGCTTCTACTGAACACTAGTAGAAGCCAGCAAACACGCTCCTGAACTCAAAATAAAACCAAGAAAACAGGACTGAGTTGAGATCATTCAATGTAGTGAGACAACCCCTTTAAGAGCATTAAAAGGTTCAAATGTGTCAGTAAGAAAGATAAAACAAGCTCCTGTGCTGCTGATAAGACACAGCTACTATAGCGTTGGCCATTTTTAATTTCAGAAACAGGAAAACCCGATCTTGTACCACCCTTCTGCATTATTTATACAACACAGAAGGGTGTACAAGCGATCACACCCCCCCTAGTGATCAAGTACTCTAAGGGGATTAAATGGGAAAAAAAGCTGGAAAAGTCTAAAAAAATAAAAGTAAAAATATTAAATGTTCAAATCATCCCACTTTTGCCATTTTACATATAAAAGAATAAAAAAAAAATAAGTTTCACATAATTCGTATCGCCACATCCGTAAAAGTTGTATCTATTACATTTATCCTGTACGTTGAACACTGAAGGAGGAGAATTCCAAACGCCAAAATCTTGTTGTTTTTTTTTTTGTAGGTCATTTCACGTCCCCTAAAAATTGTAACAAAAAGTTGTCAAAAAGTTGCAAGTATTCAAAAATGGTACCAATTAAAACTACAATTCAGCCCCCACCAAAAAAGCACCCTCACTCTGGTCTGTAGGTGGAAAAACACAAGAGTTATTAGTGGCAGAAAACAGTGCTGCAGATAAAATTTAATACATAGAGAATTTTTAAAAGTACTAAAACATAACGAAAACCCTAGATATTGGTATTGCCAGAATTGTATTAACCTGCAGAATACAGAAAGCGCGTCATTTATACCAAAGATTGAACTACATGAAAAGAAAACCGCAGCATACATGGCGTTTTTTTGTTGTTTTTTTTCGGTTTCCCAGTACATTACATGATACGGTCAATGGCACCATTAAAAAGTACAACTTGTACAAAAAATAAAATAAAAAATTTATGGCAGGGAGGAAAAATTGAAGAAGTATATTATCATGATCACAGGGCGGAAGGGGTTGAATAGTGGTTGATGGGTGCACTACAACCATCTGTTTTATGGCCATATTAAAGGGGTTGTCTCATCTCAAAGTTTTATAGAATGCATGAATGAAATAATGCTGCTTGGCTCTGTCACTTCCTGGTCAAGCTGTCTGTAATATGAGCTCCGTGTATTCAGACTTCTCTGTTTATTATGTTTATTAGTCTGAATTAGCTAAATTACCTTCTCTGAGGTCCAGAAAAGCTTCTCAGCTAATGTAAACAGTAGAGTAATTAGTCTTTTGTCTGAAAGATCAGATAGAAACAAGCTCTCACTGTCCGGAGTTCTGTGCCACCACGACCTGTGTGATGATGTCACTCCCTGCTATCAGATAGAACAAACAGCAGGGGAGAAAAGAGTACACAGGTCGGTGACCTGGGGAACCAGAGAGAGCTCAGAAGGTGATAAAATCACTTGTAGCTCCTTAACAAAAAAAGATGAACAACGCAATATATTTGGAAAATGTCTTAATTTAGTGTTCCCTACATTTTGAAAGCTATTCTTTGTAGCGAGACAACCCCTTTAACCATATATGGAGAAAGTTCTGCTGTCGTACATACTAAATGCACATCACCTCCATGACATGAACACCCGTTACCTGTATAGACGGCTGATGGCCCATACTGTACCTCCGAATTTGAAGCTGCTGAACACAAATTTTTCATTTTCTCTAAAAATGTGCCGGTGGCTCTCCTCCTACTTAGCCAGATTTACATTAAACCAACGTAGCAGAAGATATTAGCAGGTTCTAACATTGAGCATCTCTATACAATGGTTACTCCCTCTAATTACAGTGTTAACGTTACCACAACAGGCAGTTACTTCACGGTGCATCATACGCAGGATCTCACAGTAATTACTGGATGAGGTTGTACAAGTATAGAAATATCACACCTGGAGCCGTCACCGGAAATCGCTGACACCTTGTTATGACAAGTCTTCAGTTCTGTTCTACTGTCTGAAATTCTTGCATTGTTCAGCTGCAGCGGTCTAGATCAGCTCTGACCACGGCAGGGAACAGATTGTGATGTATAGGGGATGTATTATTGTAGGATAAAAAAGCCACTATCACCAATTCCTGCTCGGCAGGGTCTGTGAGATAGCGATACGTGCCAGTGCATTTTGATCATCACAAAGGCGGGCAACAAAAATAATAAAAGGACTGGGTGGACTACAGTACACAGAAAGATTGGCAAGATTAGGGTTATTTAGTTTAGAGAAAAGAAGGCTTCGGGGGGACATAATAAATATGTTTAAATACATCAAAGGTCAATATAGAGATCTCTCCCAAGATTTATTTATACACAGGGCTGTATCTAGAACAAGGGGGCATCCTCTACGTCTTGAGGAACGAAAGTTTCTACATAAACATAGAAAGGGATTCTTTACTGTAAGAGCAGTGAGACTATGGAATTCTCTGCCAGAGGGACTTGTCATGGTGAATTCAATAACCGAGTTCAAAAAGGGTTTGGATGCATTTCTGGAGCGTAATAATATAACAAGTTATAGTGTCTAGGATTCAGGAGAGGGGGCGCTGATCCAGGGATTTTTCCGATTGCCAGATTGGAGTCAGGAAGGAATTTTTCCCTAAAATGAGGACAATTGGCTTCTACCTCATTGGGGGTTTTTGCCTTCCTCTGGATCAACACCTTAGCACAATAGGCTGAACTAGATGGACGACTTGTCTTTTTTTAGCCTTACAAACTATGAAACTAACAATTTTATGTAATAAGGTATTGTGACATAAAGCGGTCCCTAGTTTAACCACTTGCCGACTTTGAACGTCCGTGTGGTGGTTGTATATCTCAATTGTGCAGCGCCGGCTGTCCATAATAGCTGGGCTTCTCACTGATTATGGCTTATTACCATTCCTGCTATATATATATATATATATATATACATACACACACACACACACTGCTCAGGGAGTGCTCTATACACAGACAGGCAAGAAGTCTGTCTGCTTCCTCCTCCTGTCGCTGATGTTCGATAACTGGAAGAGCTGCTGGGTCTTATCAGCTCTACAGCCTGTGGAACAGATGCATTTCCCCTAGATTTCCCTTCTAACTGGGGGTAACATCTAAAGGGGTTGTCTCATCTCCTAATTTCATAGGATGTATGAATGAAATAATGCTGCTTTGCTCTGTCACTTCCTAATCAAGCTGTCTGTAATTAGCATATGAGCTCTGTGTATTCGGATTTCTCTGTTTATTATGTTTATTAGTCTAGATTAGGTAAATTACCTTCTACCAGGACAAGAGAAGCTGCTGAGCTAAACAGCAGTAATTACTGTCTTTTGTCTGAAAGATCAGATAACACACAAGCTCTCACACTACCGGCCTTCGACCTGTGTGATGACGTCACTCCCTGCTATCAGATACAACAAAACATTAAGGGAGAAAGAGTACACAGGTCGGTCACTTGGGAAACCAGAGAGAGCTCAGAAGGTGATAAAATCACTTGAAGCTCCTTAAAAAAAGAAAAAAAAAAAAAAGAACAAAGCAATCTATTTGGAAAACATCTTCATTTAGTGTTTTCCACATGTTGAAAGCTAATCTTTGTAGTGAGACAACCCCTTTAAGCCCCAGTTGGCGGGGAAATCAGAAACAAAAAGGTTGGGTCACAATACGTACAATAAAATAATAAGAAATATAAGAAAACCTTTTTTTTTTTTTTTAAACTAATGAAAAAATTAAATAAAAAGAAAGCCTATCATCTCACAGAAAAAAGGTGAAAAAAACTAATGGAATAAAAAAAGTACAAGAAAGCTTAGGCTATGTTCAAATGGCGTAGTGCAGCGCGTACTTCTAAAACGCTGACAGCCAGCTCCCATTCACGGCATAAGTGTCGTGAATAAGCGACATGTCAGTTGTTTTCCCCGCCGCGTATTATACCACGGGGAAAACATCAGGTATTCATAGCTCTCAATAAGAGCTGTGAATTACTGTAATTGCGGGGTGTACTGCAGCACAATTATGAACTGAAATACGCCCCACAGTTACGCCGTGTGAACCTACCCTTATAGTATTTCAATCCGGGTGTACTACAGAGAAAAAATGTTACTGGTCAGGAAGGGGAACTTAGGGTTAAACAGCCCCGTCAGGAACGGGTTAAGCGAAGAAGGCAACATAACCCTTAAAATGTTCTGCCAATCAGATGTCGCAGGTTTCATGCATACGGGCGTCAGGACCCGATCTGGTTCCCTTTAAATACTGTGCCCTGGGCATTATGCATGTCAAATCTAAGCCAACTGTTACTCATAGCTTGGAAAACAGAGCTCTCGGCATACCAATAGCCTGAGCTGAAAATTGTGCTATTCTTACTTCCCACAAAGGCTTCCAGTGTACGGAAATCTGGCCTGATCTACAAACACGTAAGCAGAAAGCAAGTATAAGAGTCCAGAGATATCAGTGCAGGTCTCATAGGAGAGGCGACCAGGGAGCGCAATAATGCCGTTTTTTAGGCTCTCCAGGTACAATGAGAGGTACAGAACTCTAAAAATAGAAAGACGGCAATAACTTTTATAATGCACCAACGCAAACCTTTAACACTTTGTCCTCATGCTAGATTACACCAGATATAGTGTTACATGGTACCTGGATACATAATATTATACAAGATATATAGTTCACACACTGCTAAGAGTGCTACACCCTGCCCAGATAAATAGTGCACACACTGCTACGAGTGCTACACCCTGCTCAGATAAATAGTGCACACTGCTGAATAAGAGCTACACCCTGCTCAGATAAATAGTGCACACACTGCTAAGAGTGCTACACCCTGCTCAGATATAATCCACACTCTGCTACTAGTGCTACACCCTGCTCAGATAAATAGTGCACACACTGCTACGAGTGCTACACCCTGCCCAGATAAATAGTGCACACACAGCTAAGAGTGCTACACCCAGCGCAGATAAAAAGTGCACACACAGATAAGAGTGCAACACCCTGCCAAGATAAATAGTGCACACACTGCCGAGAGTGCTACACCCTGCCAGATAAATAGTGCACACACTGCTGAATAAGTGCTACACCCTGCTCAGATAAATAGTGCACACACTGCTGAATAAGTGCTACACCCTGCTCAGAGTGCTACACCCTGCTCAGATAAATAGTGCACACACTGCTAAGAGTGCTACACCCTCTTCAGATAAATAGTACACACACTGCTGAAAGAGTGCTACACCCTGCTCAGATAAATAGTGCACACACTGCTAAGAGTGCTACACCCTGCCAGATAAATAGTGCACACACTGCTGAATAAGTGCTACACCCTGCTCAGATAAATAGTGCACACTGCTGAATAAGTGCTACACCCTGCTCAGATAAATAGTGCACACACTGCTGAATAAGTGCTACACCCTGCTCAGAGTGCTACACCATGCTCAGATAAATAGTGCACACACTGCTAAGAGTGCTACACCCTCTTCAGATAAATAGTATACACACTGCTGAAAGAGTGCTACACCCTGCTCAGATAAATAGTACACACACTGCTGAAAGAGTGCTACACCCTGCTCAGATAAATAGTGCACACACTGCTAAGAGTGCTACACCCTGCCAGATAAAATATGCACACACTGCTGAAAGAGTGCTACACCCTGCTCAGATAAATAGTGCACACTGCTGAATAAGTGCTACACCCTGCCCAGATAAATAGTGCACACACTGCTGAGAGTGCTACACCCTGCCCAGATAAATATTTCACACACTGCTGAATAAGTGCTACACCCTGCCCAGATAAATATTTCACCCACTGCTGAATAAGTGCTACACCCTGCTCAGATAAATAGTACACACACTGCTGAAAGAGTGCTACACCCTGCTCAGATAAATAGTGCACACACTGCTACGAGTGCTACACCCTGCTCAGATAAATAATCCACACACTGCTAAGAGTGCTACACCCTGCTCAGATAAATAGTGCACACACTGCTAAGAGTGCTACACCCTGCCCAGATAAATAGTGCACACACAGCTAAGAATGCTACACCCTGCCAGATAAATAGTGCACACACTGCTGAGAGTGCTACACCCTGCCAGATAAATAGTGCACACACTGCTGAATAAGTGCTACACCCTGCTCAGATAAATAGTGCACACACTGCTGAATAAGTGCTACACCCTGCTCAGAGTGCTACACCCTGCTCAGATAAATAGTGCACACACTGCTAAGAGTGCTACACCCCTTCAGATAAATAGTACACACACTGCTGAAAGAGTGCTACCCTGCTCAGATAAATAGTGCACACACTGCTAAGAGTGCTACACCCTGCAGATAAATAGTGCACACACTGCTGAATAAGTGCTACACCCTGCTCAGATAAATAGTGCACACTGCTGAATAAGTGCTACACCCTGCTCAGATAAATAGTGCACACACTGCTGAATAAGTGCTACACCTGCTCAGATGTGCTAACACCTGCTCAGATAAATTAGTGCACACACTGCTAAGAGTGCTAACCCTCTTCAGATAAATAGTATACAACACTGCTGAACAGAGTGCTAAACCCTGCTCAGATAAATAGTACACCACCTGCTGGAAAGAGTGCTACACCTGCTCAGATAAATAGTGCACACACTGCTAAGAGGGGGCTACACCCTGCCAGATAAATAGTGCACACATGCTGAATAAGTGCTACACCCTGCTCAGATAAATAGTACACACACTGCTGAATAAGTGCTACACCCTGCTCAGATAAATACACACTGCTGAGAGTGCTACACCCTGCCCAGATAAATAGTGCACACACTGCTGAGAGTGCTACACCCTGCCCAGATAAATAGTGCACACACTGCTGAATAAGTGCTACACCCTGCTCAGATAAATAGTGCACACACTGCTAAGAGTGCTACACCCTGCCCAGATAAATAGTGCACACACTGCTGAATAAGTGCTACACCCTGCTCAGATAAATAGTGCACACACTGCTGAATAAGTGCTACACCCTGCTCAGAGACATAGTGCACACACTGCTAAGAGTGCTACACCCTGCTCAGATAAATAGTGCACACACTGCTAAGAGTGCTACACCCCTGCCAGATAAATAGTGCACACACTGCTAAGAGTGCTACACCCTGCCCAGATAAATAGTGCACACACAGCTAAGCATTCTACACCCTCCCAGATAAATAGTGCACACACTGCTGAGAGTGCTACACCCTGCCAGATAAATAGTGCACACACTGCTGAGAGTGCTACACCCTGCCCAGATAAATAGTGCACACACTGCTGAATAAGTGCTACACCCTGCTCAGATATATAGTGCACACACTGCTGAATAAGTGCTACACCCTGCTCAGATAAATAGTGCACACACTGCTAAGAGTGCTACACCCTCTTCAGATAAATAGTACACACACTGCTGAAAGAGTGCTACACCCTGCTCAGATAAATAGTACACACTGCTGAAAGAGTGCTACACCCTGCTCAGATAAATAGTGCACACACTGCTAAGAGTGCTACACCCTGCCAGATAAATAGTGCACACACTGCTGAATAAGTGCTACACCCTGCTCAGATAAATAGCGCACACTGCTGAATAAGTGCTACACCCTGCTCAGATAAATAGTGCACACTGCTAAGAGTGTTACACCCTGCCAGATAAATAGTGCACACACTGCTGAGAGTGCTACACCCTGCCCAGATAAATAGTGCACACACTGCTGAATAAGTGCTACACCCTGCTCAGATAAATAGTACACACACTGCTAAGAGTGCTACACCCTGCTCAGATAAATAGTCCACACACTGCTGAATAAGTGCTACACCCTGCTCAGATAAATAGTGCACACTGCTGAATAAGTGCTACACCCTGCTCAGAGTGCTACACCCTGCTCAGATAAATAGTGCACACACTGCTAAGAGTGCTACACCCTGCTCAGATAAATAGTACACACACTGCTGAAAGAGTGCTACACCCTGCCCAGATAAATAGTGCACACACAGCTAAGAATGCTACACCCTGCCAGATAAATAGTGCACACACTGCTGAATAAGTGCTACACCCTGCTCAGATAAATAGTGCACACACTGCTAAGAGTGTTACACCCTGCCAGATAAATAGTGCACACACTGCTGAGAGTGCTACACCCTGCCCAGAGAAATAGTGCACACACTGCTGAGAGTGCTACACCCTGAGCTGAGAAATAGTGCACACACACTGCTGAATAAGTGCTACACCTGATCAGATAAATAGGTGCACACACTGCGAGAGTGCTACAACCTGCCCAGATAAATAGTGCACACACTGCTGAATAAGTGCTACACCCTGCTCAGATAAATAGTGCACACACTGCTAAGAGTGTTACACCCTGCTCAGATAAATAGTCCACACTGCTGAATAAGTGCTACACCCTGCTCAGATAAATAGTCCACACACTGCTGAATAAGTGCTACACCTTGCTCAGATAAATAGTCCACACACTGCTGAAAGAGTGCTACACCCTGCTCAGATAAATAGTGCACACACTGCTGAAAGAGTGCTACACCCTGCTCAGATAAATAGTACACACACTGCTGAATAAGTGCTACACCCTGCTCAGATAAATAGTGATACACCCTGCTGAATAAGTGCTACACCCTGCTCAGAGTGCTACACCCTGCTCAGATAAATAGTGCACACACTGCTTAGAGTGCTACACCCTGCTCAGATAAATAGTGCACACACTGCTGAAAGAGTGCTACACCCTGCTCAGATAAATAGTACACACACTGCTAAGAGTGCTACACCCTGCTCAGATAAATAGTGCACACACTGCTGAATAAGTGCTACACCCTGCTCAGATAAATAGTGCACACACTGCTAAGATAAATAGTGCACACACTGCTGAATAAGTGCTACACCCTGCTCAGATAAATAGTGCACACACTGCTAAGAGTGCTACACCCTGCTCAGATAAATAGTGCACACACTGCTGAAAGAGTGCTACACTTTGCCGAGATGGACAGTATTCTACAATGTCCAGATACATACTATGCGCACTGCTTTGAGTGTGCCAAACCTTGCCCAGATAACTAGTATTATACAATGCCCAGAAAAATAATACACACATTACTGTGAGAGTGCTACACCTCATCCACATAAATAGTTTTATACAATGCTCAACAGTGTGTGTACTATATATCTGAGCTTTGTACAAAACTATATATCTGGGCAGGGTGTAGCATTCTTAGCAGTGTGTGCACTGTTTATCTGGCCACCTTACACTAAGAGTGCTACACCCTGTCCAGATAAATAGTACACACACTGCTAAGAGTGCTATACCCTGCCCAGATAAATAGTACACACAGCTAAGAATGCTACACCCTGCTCAGATAAATAGTTTACACACTGCTAAGAGTGCTACACCCTGCCCAGATAAATAGTGCACATACAGCTAAGAGTGCTATACCCTGCCCAGATAAATAGTACACACACTGCTAAGAATGCTACACCCTGCCCAGATAAATAGTACACACACTGCTAAGAATGCTACACCCTGCCCAAATAAGTAGCATCGTACAATGCCAGATAAATAGTACACACTACTGAGAAAGTGTTATACCTTGCCTAGAGAAATAGTGTACACTGGCCAGAGTACACACTGCTGAGATAGTACCCCACCTTGTCCTGACAATAATGCACAAGTGCCCAATCAGTAGTAACAATGTGCAGGATATCTTTGCGGTGATGGTGCTGCCAGATAGTTCAAGAGAACCTGTGACATCTTCTGATACGTCAGTTTTAGTTAATCCTTCTGCTCCCCATGAAATCGTTCTGGAGCATCTTCTATCACTCTGTGTTGTTCTTCCTATTTTTTTTCTAGAAATTGATTACCAATCTGTCAGCTGGGTGTTACCAATTGAGGGTTCCCTGCACACTATGACATTGTCATGTCAGTGCTGACCCCATTGTAACTGGAATGGTAACGCCCATCTGACAGATTCAGTAATAAAATTTCTAGGAGGAATAACAGAGGAACAGCACAACCCAGAGTTATAAGATGCTCCAGAATGGTTATCTCACAGGGAACACAAGGATGTAGTAAATCAGACAGGTCAGGGGAGGTCCCATTACTGTTACTAGTTTTACTACAAAGACATGTGTGGCTGGGGTGCAATTCCCAATAATGCACAGTCTTGCTGTGATCTGCATGGATTTATAACGCAGCAATTGGCTATGTGGGCTTTACAAGTGAATAAATGTATTTCTCCTGTAATAACTGCATAGCCAGTAATCATGTTGGAAAACAATGGCGATCCTTTGTGCATGGATTTTTATTTTTTTTATTTATTTTTTTAAAGCTTCACGACCACTGCACTGTGTGAATACAGCTTCATGATTCGGGAGAAGGAATACCTGGGACAGCACTGGAAATTCTGTCGAAATGCCCAAAGGCTCCACAAATGGACTGTTTCCTGAAGTTGCCCGGCTCCAACTGTGCTTGGAACATTTCTATGAGATACTGGATCACATTACATAACAGGATTACTTCCCAGTTCTACTCCTATCTCTACTTTTACTACTACGCTTGCCAAGTACTGGCTGTGCACTGATAACACTACTGTATTTTTACTCTACAGCCTGGCACTGCCAAAAGATGCAATTAAAACTTCCTCTTTAACATGCAAAAGCATAATCAAACTGATATTGGAAAACCATTGATAAAACGAACACAAAACAAGGTCATATCCCGGCCTTAGGCTCTGTTCACACTGGGGTTTCTAGTGATACTGACAGCAAGAAAAGTGCAGAAAAAATATCGGAAAACCAACTGCCCTTATTAAAGGGAACCTGTCACATAGGTTTATGCCCCCCTTGCTGAGGACAGCACAAGCCAGTGTCAGACCTGCTGTTTCCAGCGCTGTGTCCCTTATTCTGTAAGATGCAGCAGTTTGTGTATTTAATGCTCAAATCTGCAGTTTTCAGCAAGAAAAGAGTCAGAGCCCGTTTTCCTTTTTTCAAACCCCGCCCATCTGTGGCTAGCCCCGCCCACCTCATAAGTAATTACCCTATTACTTTCAATAGGTAGTGGGCGGGGCTAGCCTTTGGTGGACGGGGCTAACACCTGCTCATGAATAAGATTTGAGGGGTAAATGCTCTGAAACTCCAGCATCTTACAGAATAAGGGACACAGCGCTGGGAACAGCAGGTCTGACACTAGCTTGTGCCGTCCTCAGCAAGGGGGGCATAACCTGTGTGAAAGGTTCTCTTTAAGGGCTTGTCCCATCTGGCTGTTTTCACACTTCCAGTGCAGGCTGTGGGTGGGTCTGACATGTCAGCGCTGCTAGCTCCTATTGTAGCAGAGTCTTTTATAGGGACATTACCGATGGAAGAATAGTAGTGGAAAACAATGACACTGGTCACACAGAATATCAAGCTAGAAATGTGAGCTAGCAGAGCTAAATTTGTCATGAGAGGAAGATTTTAGTGAGAGGAAAAAAAAAACAAAAAAAACTCCAAAAGATTGTATAAAGCTGCTCCCAGGCCAGTAAATCTAAGGGAATGTTCACACGGTGTCTTTTCGTCTGTGTAACATACGCTTTTAAGCTGCGTGTTTGGATCAGTCTGTCGGTCCCCAAAAGGACCCTTGTTTGAATTGAGATCATGTGACCCAGTAGGATGACATCACCAGGTCTTTCCTCTCTGTAGTCAAAGAAAGGTCTGTTTATGTAAAGAGCTGTGAGTTGTTACATTGTAGCTCAGAGGTAAAGTTTTTGCCTCCAGGCACAAGGGTCCTTAGTTCAAATCCCTGCAGGAACCAAACTTGTGGATTTTATTTCTCTTTATCAATGCACAGACCTCATTGAGGTTTCTTTTTTAATTTATTTGCACTGTTTGACTAATTACTAAATACAGAGGACGGGAGTAGAGTGACAGCACCCGGGGTTTGAACACTCAGTAGCTGCCTGAGAGGAGAGGTGATGTCTGAGCATGTGCGACCAGGAGTGAGGAGCTCTCAGCCCTGGTCGTATCCCCTGGAGATGAGCTGTAAACAATGGATCACTACAGGAGCAGCTAAAACAAAAACGGTCCAGAATTTTTAATAATGATGAATCGTGAAAAATTTTATTATTTAATTGACAAAATTCCCCCGTCAATTTTACTTTGTGGCAAAACCCCTTTCATTTAAAAAAAATGCATAGGTTTAAACACCAAAAAATAGATACATAAAAATGCTGTCTAAATGTCTATAACAGGAGGCTGCTTTATGTCCCCTTCAGACTACACACTGTATACATATAAAGAATTCATGTATACTGCGGTGCACCTACAGCACCTTTAGTGACGGTAACAGCTCAAACATAGCCCAAGGAAGACCACATTTTTGCCCTATTAAAGTCAATGGGATATAGCGATTTTTGTATGAATACTTTTTTGGGGGTATTTCGGTGTATATACACAGCCTATAGTCTGAAATACAGGCAGTCGCCGGGTTACGAACAGGATAGGGACTGTAGGTTTGTTCTTAAGTTGAATTTGTATGTAAGTCAGAACAGATACATTTATTAAATGCAACTCCAACATGAGGTTTTTTTAGTTTTGGATAGTGCTTGGAAGGGTTTTTACATTTGTTTTGCTGTCTGCGCCCCTGTTAAGAAGATTTCACCTCATTTGCACCTTATGTGCTGTTGTGGCATGCTGGAACTTGTAGTTCCATAGCTACTATTTGCTGTGGAACATGGAACTACAAGTGCCAGCATGCCCCATAAGTCTCCGTTTGCATCTAGGGGACGGATGTAAGTTGGAACGTTGTAAGTCGGGGACTGCCTGTAGTTGTGAGCGAGCCCCTAGTCTGGACATTCACAACACATCTGCCTCTCTACTGCCCAACAGTATCATTGCCTTTGGCTCTTTTGGCTCGATACGGAGTTGGCAGCTTAGCAATTATGCTGACATAACCCAACCCAGGAATTTGAGAGCTGTAAACGGCATTAAATTCAAGTTTCCAAGCAGTAGATAATACGATTTACCAGATTTTCCTACACATAGGCTTATGGGTCTTTATAATGTTGTACTAATAAAGAAGATAGGAAATAGCTCTTACTAATCTGCCGGGCTCCCAGTTTTCCTTGGTCGTAGGTTTTTGTAGGAGTAATTGATCCTGTTGTAAGGTCATAGCCTGCTTTGTTTCTGTGCAGTAGAAATAACTGGTCCCTGTATGGAGAGCTTTCTTATAATTCCTGGCTACATCATTTTCCTATTTCGGCTCTTTTTAGAAGCGATCCCTCCCCTTCCCAGCGGTGGTCGTTGTCCTGCCCCAGAGAAGACTCCCAGTCTGCTGGTGGAGAAGCACATCTCCAGACTTCGGAGAACAAGCAGGACTTGTGTCGGTAATGATGGCTGCATTACCTGCAGAACTTCAGGGACGGAGGATCTGAAGGGACGTGTGTTCATTTACGAGTTCAGACAAGGAGGACATGTAAAAGGAAACACAGGGCTCTTCCAAGGGAGTCGTTTCTTGCGTGGTGTTCAGACTGGAATACACCTTGGGAGAACTTCTCTACATAGAGCACTATGAAGAGCTCCATTCCTTAAAGACGGGTTAGATGGGCAAGGATATAGTTCATAACTACATCTTCTATGCCGTTGTTTAGGAAGGGGGAAAAATCTCTCCTTGGGGAGAGCCACCAATAAATTGGTTGGTGTGAGGATTTACTTGACTTTCAGACCTCACTGACTGTTTTGCATAAAGCAAAGGCTTATGGGAAAAGAGCTGAGGAGCGCCACCGTTGAGTAAGAAATAGGCTGAACAAAAATGAACGAACACAGGTTATCACAAGCATTTTACTGAGGTTAAAGGGGTTGTCTCACTACAAGAATTGCTTTTTATGTTAAAACAAGTCACTTTGTAATATGTGTCCATTAATAGTGTCCTACCTATTTTGAGATATCCCCTCTTGTATGGGCTGCATCAGCTCATTGGGTTGCTATAGCTACAGACCTGTTCAATCTCTCCTGATAGGCCCCCAGCACAGGTCTCTATAGCTACAGACCTGTTCAATCTCTCCTGATAGGCTGCCAGTGCCGGTCGCTATAGCTACAGACCTGGCTTCTACTGCAGCCTAGTAGAAACCAGTAAACACGTCCCTGAATTGAAAATGAAACCAAGAAAACAGGACTGAGGTAAGATGAAACAATGTAGTGAGACAACCTTTAATGGGAACTTTAAAAAATCTGTTGTCAGTGTGCCCCTCCCTCCAATGGTTGCTGCAGATAGGTGGAATTTAATGAGGTTCAGGATTAGAGAAATACGGTGGATTTTTTACAAAAACAGCACCACAACTGTCCACAGGTTGTGTGTGGCATTGCAGCTCAGCCCTATTCACTTCAAGGTTGGGTTCACCTGGTAGCATTTTGGTGAGTATTTAAAGGGAATGTGTCATCAAAAATGACTTATTGTTTAACTCACGTTTTTATGTTAAACAAATTTTTTTAAGACTTTTAGGTTATATTTATTTTTAATTTCCCATATCACTTTCAATATTTTTTAATAATTCTTAAGTCCTGCAGTTTTCACTTTGGCCACTAAGCCTAATAAAAGTCTGACACTTCCTGTCCTATAGATAAAGTTTCACAGTTGTCTGCTCATTATTAACACAAGCAGGGTCAAACTGAAAGGAGACACCAGTGTGAATAGATAACACAAAATCCACCAGTCACAAGAGGAGATAGTTACAGCTCTCACCCCCCAGGGAGCACAGTGATTTCTTCCCAGGTCACACAGCATGACTAGAAAACTGTCCTATTGAAGTCTATGGGACAGAAACAGGCTTATGGTTCCTATGTGCACGAAGCTGCTGTAAAGTATCTCTGACTGCTGTTAAAGCAGTGCAAACAAGGCCTAGTGGCAAAGTGATAACTGCAGGATTTAAGAATTATTAAAAAATATTGAAAGTGATATGAAAAATTAAAAAGAAATATAACCAAAAATTCTTAAAAAATATATGTTTAACATAAAAACGTGAGAGTTAAACAATAATATATTTTTGATGACACATTCCCTTTAACATCAGTATTTGCAGGTGAAAACCAAGAGTGGATCCAAAACATGCAAGAGGTACAGCTCATAGGGCATGTTCACAGGGCTGATTTTAACGCTGTTTTCGGTACGTTTTTTCGCCCAAAACAGCGTCAAAAAAGCCTCCAAAACACCCCTGTTCATTTTTATACATACCTATGTAAAAGTGTCGTAGTTCACACACGACAAAGTTTTCCATGCTTTGGATGCTGAAAAAGGGTCACGTCAATTCTTTCAATGCTAAAAACCCCCATAGGAATCAATGGAGAGCTATAAAACCTTGTGCAAAACCTCGGCACGGTTTGACGTGTTTTTTAGTGCTGTTTTTGCCCTGGCTATTCATCTCTATAGGCGTTTCAGAAAGAAAAAAGGGTTGCAAAACCTCAGCTGAAAAGGCGCTTTTCAGATGCGGTCTTGACACCCATTTTCAACATCCAAATCGGCCATGTGTGCATAACCTTACTATTATACCTTTTCTCTGTATAGGATCCACTCCAATTTTGGCTGACAAATACAGATGTAAAATACTGCAGTCTTCACTTAGCCTAAGGGTGCTTTCACACGGTGCGTTTTTGGTGCGTTTTGCAATGCATTTTTTGTGCAGGAAGATACAGCAATTAATGCTGTACATTAATGTACACCAATTGCGGCAAAAATCGCAGTAAATTTGCGGTAAAATCGCGGTAATTACCACGATTTTTGCGCAGCAATGTACTGCATTAATTGCTGTACCTTCCTGCACAAAAATGCATTGAAAAACACATCAAAAACGCACCGTGTGAAAGCACCCTTAGGCCCCGTTCACACGGCTTAATTTGCGACGCCATACTGCGCGCCGGATTTGCGCTGCAGTACGGCGCCAATCCGTCGGAGTAATTACGGTAATCCACTGCTCTCATAGAGAACAGTGGATTCCGTCGCTCCTCCCCGCTCGGCGAATCCGCCGCGGGGGGAGAAAGTGACATGCACATTATTTACGGCGCGAACGCGCCGTAGATAATGCATTGTCTATGGGGCCGGGAGCGGCGCCCCGCCGCGCTCCGGCCCCCGCCCGCCCCTTATTCACACCGGATTTGTGAGCGCGATACGGCGCACAAATCCGTCGGGAATAAGCCGTGTGAACACGGCCTAAGGGTGAGTGCACATGGGGTGGATCTGCACAGAGAAAATCTGTAGTGGATTACAGTAGCAGCCATATGAATAGGAGTTTGGCAGAAGTTTTCCACACGAAAATTGACCTGCGGTGCGGATTTTTTAATCCTCAGTCAATTTTTAGCGACGATTTACTGCGGATTTACAATTTACTGAGGGTAAAATCCACAAGATTGGATTTTTACGTGCAGTTTTACCTATGGATTTATTGTAGAAAATCTCCACAAACATGCTGCGCTTTAAAAAAAAAAATTAAACAAAAATCAACAATCCATTGAGAGATACGGATCTATTTCTAGACATAGCCATGTCCCCCTTTAATTGGAGGGAATACGGATATTAAGAACTTTTAAAAAAAAATACACACCTTCTTATCACATGCCTTTTCATGTGTTTTTTGAACGCATTTAAACCGCAAAAATACTTAGGGCCACATGTATGAAAACCATCTTGGTCTAAGACTTTCTTTGTTGCCGATAGCAACCAATCAGATTTCCCCTTACATTTCATCTAGTGCTCTGAAAGAATGAAACGGGCACTCCGATTGGTTGTTATGGGCAACAAAGAAAGTCTTAGACCAAGACAGTTTTCATACATGTGGCCCTTAATGTATTAGTCTAGCTTAAAGGGGTATTCTCACCACATTGATTTACATTAAATATGTAGGCAAAGATACAATACATAAAGACTATTCCCAAATATATTACTATTCTGATTTAGCTTCCTTTCAGAGCTAGAACAGTTCTTATCTCCTGTTTGTATACAGGAGACAGATCGGTTACTAAACATTTCTCTGCTCTAGCAGCAGAGACCGAGAAGGTGACCTTATTCCCTGCTGTGTCTTAACAGCAGTACTGGAGCTTGTTTATGTTTCTGACAAATGTCACCTTTTAGAGCTCTGTGGGCCTGTGTCCTGCTGTTTACACCATTCCATTATCAATGCCCCTCTAACATTATCCACTAGGAATAGCAGAGCTAGTATGCCAATCACTGCTGAACAGGAAGTGGAAGCCTGAAGCTGGCTGAGAAGAGCAGGCTCTGTAAACCGCATGGCGAGAACACCACCCTTAAAGGGGTTTTGCCACGATGTAATGTTGACGTGGGATCCTCCAAAATGGGCATTTAATCACTTTTCTAAATATATGTGATTACAAAAATTGCAGCCTGAGAGAGCTACAGGCTGCCTTACCTGCCCTTAGTTACTTAAAAGCTTGCATTAGATACGACCAGGCAGAGTGACAAGAGCTGCTGGCGGGCTTTGCGCAAAGAACACTTCTCATCTGATGAGAGGGAGCTGAAAGAAGCTTTCAAGGCACCGGGTAGAAATATGTTGTGTTTTGTATACAGAATCCACTAGTTGTGTGATTATCTGAGTAGATCCCTGCTTTATCTGATGACAGAGAACATTAAGAGGCTTTTAAGCTGCTGTGGAGAAAAGGTGTTGTCTTTTGTATACAGAATCCATTAGTTGTAGTTTGATTATTTGAGTGAACATTTCACACGATCCCTTATGCATGGCTTTGTGCTCTGTCTCTGTCTCTTTCTCTCTTAGCTCAGCGTGGCTTGTTTACATTAGCGTCTTAGCAGAAAAGGCACGTCCTGGCAAAACCCCTTTAAGGTTGGTCATCCAGATTAGATAGAGGTTGTCCAAGCACTGGTTAGACAGACCGCTATTCCTGACAAAGCCCCCACAAATAAGCAAGCTTAGCTCAGCAGCGCATGCATGGCGTTTGTGATGGGTAGAGGGGACTAGGCTGGTAGCAGCTCATCTCCCCCGAGAACAAAAAGTTAGGGCATGCTGAAATCCAACTGACTGATCCCTCTTTCCCCTGACATAAGCCGTCGGGGAAGAATTGCAACAACTCAATAAGCACTGGACGGTCAACCGACCCTGGCTAAAATCTGATGTAAATCTAAAGTGCCCATGCTCGTGGCATAAAAAGAAACTCCCTCAAACAGCAAAGTGCATACAGCTCGTAACAACCGCCTTTAAAATGCTTCTTTATTCTTCACCACAAGCCTCTATCTTGCTTCAATGATAAGAACATGTTGCTTATATTGAGGTCACATGACCATGGAAAGGTTGCTGTATCGGCTCCCTCCAACTCTAGGGATATATATGCGATCAAAAGGTTGGCCCAGGGGGATCTAACATTTGTGTGTATTCTATTCTGATAAATGTGGTCACCTTTTTGGTTTTCTGTGTGCCAGAAAAGTAAACCTATGCCACTCAGCCAAGCCAGCATCGCTCTGCTCTGTACTGACGAGGGGCAAACACCCCGAAATGCCTGTCTACAGATGGGTGATGCTGGCTTGGCTAAATAGCCCTTTTGCTTTCCAAAGACCCAGTGGGTCAAAAGCAAATTGAGGATTTGTTACATCCAATAGAGGGCGCTTGAGCTTCTCAGCTCCTTTCCCATAATGACTTGTGATATTCCCAACTCCAGTCTACAAATCAAAACCAATCCCTGGATGAACAAGCCTTCTCCAGAATTCTAGGCATTATACGCTGGGAAATGGAAGGCCATGCCCCATCCTGCTAAACCTCATACATTTTTTTTTTTTTTTTTTAAAGTGACAAGAAAACTGAATCAAGTCGAGCGCAAATTGGAAAATTGTCAAAACTGTTGTGCAAGTATGGCCTGTACCAAAATTGGTAGTTTTTGTACTTCACAGAATTGGCAGTAAGCTCTTTAGCCTTGGTTCTGTTACAGAATTGGTGACGGACACCGACAGAGCCTGATGGACCTCAGTGAATACATTAGGGGCCGTCTGGTTTCTACTGTGGTGGTTGCTTTTTTTAAACCGAAAAAAATAGCTCTGCATGCTGTACGATTTTTTTCTGTTAATTTTTCACAGAATCTGCAACGAATACGTGAACCAGGCCTTATTAACGCCACCCAATAGGTTTTGATGCGGCTAAAAATGATTGATAGGTTAAAGGGGTTTTGCCACGATCTCATTTCATACCTCCTGCATCCAGCTCTTCAGTTCTATGTGCTCAGAAGGGGGCGTGAGTGATTTGTTTGAATTGAGATCATGTGACCCATCAGGAAGACATCACCAGGCCTTTCCTCCCTCTAGTCAAAGAAAGGTCTGTTTATGTATAAAGCTGTGAGTAGCTACAATGTAGCTCGGGGTAAAGTTTTTACCTCACAGCACAAGGGTCCTAAGTTCAAATCCCTGCAGGAACCAAACCTATTTTTTTTCTCTTTATCAATGCACAGGCCCGAATGAGGTTTCTTTTTTATTTTTTTATTTGCACAGTTTGACTAATTACTAAGGAGTACAGAGGACGGGAGTAGAATGACAGCACCTGGGGTTTGAACACTCAGTTGCTGCCTGAGAGGAGAGGTGACGTCTGAGTATGTGCGACCAGGACTGAGAAGCTCTCAGCCCTGGTCGTATCCCCTGGAGACGAGCTGTAAACAATGGATCACAGTGCAGAATTTTTAATAATGATGAATGGTGAAAATGTTTATTATTTAGTTTGCAAGTTTCCCACGTCAATTTTACTTTGTGGCAAAACCCTTTTAAGTAGTATCCCATCTCTGTGCAGAGCTGTGGAATATGTTGGTGCTGCACATAACAGGAGAAAAATAAAGTAAAAATGGATTTTTGTCACAAATACGGTATTCATTCAGCTACACGCCCAATGACAGGTATGGAAGGTACGGGTGACCTCCACCTCTCAAGGATGACTACCTTCCTCTGAACACTTCCTACATTCCCCAGCTGCACATACGAGAATATCTGGTTGTGTAAGGCTATGTTCACACGGCTTAAAATTGGACGTATTTCAGTCCGTACTGCGCGAATTACTGCTGGAATACGTCCCAGTCATTCCGGTAATGAACAGTTCTCATACAGTAGGGAACTATGGATTACTTCTCCTCTCCCTGCTCGGTGAATCCGCCGCGGGGGGAGATAACCGGCATGTAATTTACTAGCGGCGTATATGCACCGCTAGTAATGTTAGTCTATGGGCCAGCGAGGTGCCGGCCCCCCGCTCCCGCCCTGTCCACACGGCGCAATTATGCCCCACAAATAAGCCGTGTGAACATAGCCTAACACTCACTGCCTGAGATCTGGAATGTCAGTCCTTACAGATAAAGGTCATCACAAAATCTGATTTGCACCACTTCTTTGTTACCCCAGGACAGTCTAGCACAACCGCTGGGTTATGCTCTACAACTGGAATACTTTCATCAGTACTTACCGAGGAGCCTCCGAGACGGCGCCGTCAGTGCAACACGTTATCCAAGGCCAATGAGATGGATTACATGGTCTAGTCGGTAACGTGGTCCCTGTGATGAGCGGCCGGCATCCCCCCGGACTATCTGCACCTCCGCAGTAACTTTCCACTCCAGGTCTCTCTCGGATCTAGGCGGTCCTGCTTCTGGTAGAACCAGCTCTCTGCTGAACTTGTGCTCATCACAGGAATGTGTGTAAGACAAAAGACAAAATAAAGCTCCTGCCAAGAGAATCTTCTGAGGTTAAAGTCCCCATGAGCCTGCAGCGCGCTCCAGAAGTGATCCGCCTTACTGGCTGCAGCTCATCTCTCCTGGGAATAGCTCGCATTCTGCAGCCACGATATAGAGCAATACCTGACAGCTCCAGCGTCCCAAGTCTCAGGAGCTCTCTCTGGTTAGGAAGACGCAGAACATTGAACAAAATGTTGCCTGCCTACAGTACAAGGACCGGTGTCAATTCTTTAAGTCTGCTGGCTTACCTCTATGTGCCATGTAGCTTAATATAGTGTTACCCCTGTAGACAAGTCAGGGTAGGTATCAGAGTAAGGATATGCGCACACTGTGCGGTGAATACATTTTTACAATACATAAAACTTATCCAAGTACGTACCACAAAGTGTATAACATATTACGTAAGACAATTGCGTAAAACTTATCCAAATATATAATTTTTTTGTGGCCAATGTTTCACCAGTTTTTTATATTGTATGCAATTGAGTACCAGAAAACCACCCCCACTAAATGCACTGAGGGTATGCGAGTGGTTGTTCTATTGGTATTTTTGCATTTGTGCAATCTCCCCGTGTATTGTACTGCGGCTTTTCTGCATGCTGGTGTGAACAGGTGTTAAGTTGGTGTGCAGTTTTTTATCATCTAATTGTTCCCCTAGCAGTGGTGTGTGAGCTTTTGTCCTGGCAATTAGCTGCACCTGTCAATTTTTCCCAGTTAGCATAAAGGCCAGAGGTTGCCATCTTTCTGGTGTTTCCATATACCACAAAGCGTAAGATGCAACACAATAACGTATATAAAATACGTATCTTATTTTACATTGAAATCAATAAAAACTGAACGGACCATTGTTAAATATGTATTTGGGTACAAAGTTCAGTACATAAAACCTATCCAAGTACGTATTTCACAAACACCGTGTGAACATACCCTAAGGAGGGGACTACACGGCACGGTTTCGGCACAGTAAAGTGTTGTGGCGTGCTGCACCCCTGAGGGTGATTCGCTAGATAAGCGGCTGTATGAACTTGCCGGTCAACACCAGCAAAACCGTGTGGCCGTTACCAATCAATGTTATTGGCCGTAAAGGTGCCGGGCTGTGCCGAAACCGCGCACTTGAAGGAAACCCTAAACCGGCAGTATGTTCCTAACCAGTCTCTGAGCGAGGTTGTTTACCCCTCTTACTGACCAGACATTTTCCTTTTCCATAGCACATGCAGGTTTGAATGCTATAACGCAGGCATCCTCAAACTGCGGCCCTCCAGCTGCAACTCCCATCATGCATTTATATAATCAATAACAGTGGGCATGATGGGAGTTGTAGTTTCCAAACCACGGGAGAGCCGCAGTTTGTGGATGCCTGTTATAACGCATTGTTGCACTCTGTTTTTCTAAAAAAAATTTTTTTGCTTTTTTCCATGACACACTAGGCTTTTATATAACTTTTACATCAGATGTTTGTTTTTATTAATATGAGAAAAAATGGTAAGAAAAAAGCAAGTCTGTTTTTCACTTTACTTTTGCAGCAAATGTGGCACCAAACTAAGTTTTGTAATGGTGTCACTTTTCAGTCACGGAGGGTTATATTTAGGTGATGTAAAGTGTTAGGATCATCAGGAATGGGGCTAAAAGTTGTGGTTTGGGCAGTTACAATTTGTATGTTTTTGTGTTTTTTTTGTTTTTTTTTTAAATATTTAAATTTTACATACTATGACCACCATAAGGTTAGAAAAGAGGTTTAGGGGACATTTTTATACAACTTTTTTTTTGCCAATTTCCACTGTAAATTGGAATGATATATTAGCTCCAGTTACATAGGAAGTAATGTTAAAGAGAACCTGTCACATAGTTTTTATTGCCCCCCTGTGAGGACTAGCACAAGCTAGTGTCAGGACCTGGCTGTTTCCAGCGCTGTGTCCCTTATTCTGTAACATGCTGTAGTTTTTCGGTGTATTTAATGCTCAAATCTGCAGTATTTCAGCCAGAAGAGTCATTCGAGAATAGTGCTTCAGAGTCTTATTTTTTTCAAACCCCCCCACCTAA
This sequence comes from Phyllomedusa bahiana, assembly GCA_025379985.1. Classification (NCBI taxonomy): domain Eukaryota; kingdom Metazoa; phylum Chordata; class Amphibia; order Anura; family Hylidae; genus Phyllomedusa; species Phyllomedusa bahiana. Next base: position 25,415 of record JAODAL010001888.1, read on the forward strand.
TGCCCTAGCCCCGCCCACTTCAACTGACAAAAACCGATTACTTATGAATATGTAGAAACAGGTAATAACTGTCAGTGTGCGGAGCTAGCCTTTGTGTTGTGGGGCTAACACCTGCTCATGAAAAAGATTTTGAGCATGAAAATGCTCCTAAAAACTGCAGCATCTTACAGAATAATGGACACATCGCTGGAAACAGCAGGTCTGACACTAGATTGTGCTGCCCCATGCAAGGGGGGCATAACCTATGTGACAGGTTCCCTTTAAGGCCCAGAAGCTCATGCAGTTACAAATCCCTGGCGGTCACATGACCATAGACACCGGGACGCTGGGAGGCTTCCTGCTATTCTGTATATACAGCGCTCATTGCTCACTATATATACATAGTAAACGGGAAGGCAGGGACGGTAAGGGTGAGTTCACATGAGACATTGCCGCTGCGTGTTTCCATAGTGCAGCTCGGGTCCGTCTTTGAAAGAATTGACATGCAATAAAAATATGGTTTAAATACAACAAAGGTCCAATATAGAGATCTCTCCAAGATTAATTTATACACAGGTCTGGTAATCTATAACAGTGCATCCTTTACGTACTTGAGAACGAAAGTTTCTACATAAACATAGACAGTGTATTCTTTACTGTAAGAGCAGTGACACTATGGAATTCTCTGCCTAGAAGGACTGGTCAAGGTGAATTCAATAACCGAGTTCAAAGAAGGGATTGGATGCATTTCTGGAGCGTAATAATATGCACAATTATAGTGACTAGGATTCAGGAGAGGGGTCATTGATCCAGGGGATTTTTACTGATTGCCAGATTGGAGTCAGGAAAGGTAATTTGTTTTTCCCCTAAAAATAGAGAGGACAAATTGGGCTTCTAGCCTCATTTGGGGGTTTTTGCCTTCCTTCTGATCAACACCATAGCACAACAGGCTGAACAAGATGGACGACTGTCCTTTTTTTATCCTTACACACTATGAAACATGAATTCCCTTTCAAGAAGGAGCCGACAGTGCCAGGGGATGGGAACACGCGCTGTGATCCTCTCATGTGAACGCCCGCTGCGTCTTCCTCATAGAACCGCAGATGGATAATCTCACTGCCTGATGTGTTCAGAACCGTCTCTGGGTCCTCCTGTTATGTCCCAGAGACGGATCTAAAAAGCGCTTGTAACACGGAGTGAAAACACCATGTGAACAAGCCCTAATGGTGAGTTCACATGGCATCGTCAAGGCGTACAGCAGTGTGTACTGTGCACGGCGCTATACGGCTGGTGTTTTTAGAAGTATGTGCTATCCAGAGTGTACTTCTAAAACGCTCTATGCCGATTCCCATTAACTTTCACTTTCCCCATGTCACTTCTTTCTCCCGGTGAGAAAGAAGTGTTATGGGGAAACTTACTATATACTGAGGATGTTCACTTTGTACCACACACTTTCAGTAGAAGTCAAATTTTGTATACGGGAATACCCTTTTAAAAGTTGTTTTACACAGAGCCATTCGCGCTTCATGTTCGGGTTGTGAGTGATTCTATAGCAGTGATTGGCACAACAGCTCAGCTATTTGTAGTGGAGCCTGTTAGGGTATGTCCACACGGGGTAACTGCTGGGCGATAGTTGTCATTGAGAGCTACGATTACCCAACGTTTTCCCCGTCGCATAATACGCGGTGGGGAAAACAATTGACATGTCTCTTTATCCTGGTGTTTACGTGTCGGGGAGAGTGAAAGTCAATGAGAGCCAGATAACAGTGTCTTAGAAGTACGCGCTGGCCAGCGCGTACTTCTAAAACAACTATGGCTCCCACGCTGCTAAAGAGCTCAGCTCTCAGCCTCCCCTGACAGCTAAAGGGTGCGTCCACACGGCATGGTTTTATCTTCCGATTTTCAGATGCTTTGCAGATTTGAAAACGGTATGAAAACCCGATGAGCAACCATCCCCATAGACTTTCATAGAAAATCCGCCCAGTAGTCTACACTAAGCAAAATTTTCAGCCAAAAGGATTTTCACATTGTAGGCATTCCAAAAAACTCAGAACATTTACAATCTTCCACACAGTGTTTGTACATAAGGTGTGAAATTCAATGGTTATGGGGGACGTGCAAACCTACAAACCTTGGACAGAACCGTCCCCAAAAACCATTGAAAAGACACTAAAATACCAGCCGGGGTCTTAATCAGAGTCCAACCTGCTTTTTACACTTGCCGTGTGGCTGTACCCGAAGACTCTCGGTATGCTGGCCGTTGCAGTGCTGCACCAGCTGAAGAGCCAGAGGTGGGAGACATCACCCCAAAAATGTCACCTGTATCACTATTGCTGTTGACCTTCTACAACGATAAGTCTATCTGAGAATCCAAGAAACATGATTCAGTGTTTCCATGGTATAATGTATTAAGTGATCTGCACTGTACACAAGGACTAATCATTGGGCTTCTCCGAGGACTTGCTAGGGAAGGGGGAATGTGTTGGAGAGGCAATCTACAAGTGGTGTATATATATTTTATAATATATATATATATATATATTTTATATATATATATATATATATATATATATATATAGGACAATCTATATTACAGTATATAAATACTTCAACGACTTGCTCCAAACAAGTTGGACTAATAAAGACATTGTGAGTAGTGTTGTGCTTTGGATTTGGGTCGGGACAATTCAGCCCGAATTTTAATGAACTAAATTGGTAGCCTGGGAGAAAATCATTTAAAGGGGTCGTCTCACTACAAAGAATAGCTTTCAAAATGTAGGAAACACTAAATGAAAACGGTTTCCAAATATATTGCTTTGTTCATCTTCTTTTGTTAAGGAGCTATAAGTGATTTTATCACCTTCTTGAGGCTCTCTCTGGTTTCCCAAGTGACCGACCTGTGTACTCCTTCTCCCCTGCTGTTTGTGCTATCTGATAGCAGGGAGTGACGTCATCACACAGGTGGTGGCCAGCAGCATGAGAGCTTGTGTGTTATCTGATCTTTCAGACAAAACAGTAATTACTCTACTGTGCATCCTATGACACTTTGAGATTAGATAACCCCTTTAACTAATCAAAAGCCAGAAAGGGAAAAGGAAGCGTAGGACACCTCTGAGGCGCAACACTGAATCCAGAGCGCAACAGAGTTGTGAGTTCGGCTATGTTCACACGGTGAAATTACGGGGCGTAATTATGCTCTGCAATTACACCGGAGTTCGGCAGCTCGCCGGCCCCATAGAAATTCAATACTCGCGGCGTGTATTCACCACTAATAATTGACATGTAACTTTTCTCCCCGCTCGTCGTGTTGTGCGAGCAGGGAGAGGAGACGTAATCCATAGTTCTCTATGAAAACTGTGGATTACCGTAATGACTGGGACGTATCTCGCCCCGTAATTTCATGGAACAGCACAGACCCAGTCTGGGAATGGAAAGAAACAGGTGGAAATAAACCCTTAAAGGGGTTTTGCCAAGAAGTGAGTTCCTTACCTATTATCTGCTCAAGAGAGAAGATAAACTCAGCATGCAGCATCACAGGGGGGAGAGGGAGTGGGGTGAGCAGAGAGCAAGGAAGCAGGGAGCATCGGGCAGGTCACTTAAAATAATTACATTACAACCATGGATTCTTATACAAGCAGAACCTATACACTGCATTTTCTCCCAGTCCTAAAAAAAGCTTCTTCATGTCCGGTCATCAGAAAAGAAGTGCAAACACACAGCGCAGCCAGATCAGCTCCGTCAGTGTCCTGGTCGCTTTCTAATGTAAACTGCAGGAAACTAAGGGGGACTGAGAAATTTGCTTGAAAGCTCTCAGAGGCTTCACTCTTAATGACATATATTTGAAAAGATAAATACCATTTTGGTATCCCACGTCAACTTACATCGTGGCAAAACCCCTTTAAGTCTGGATAGAAAGTACAAGTTATAAGGGGGTTAAATAACTACTATAGATCCCAATGGTGTGTATGGTCTATCAGTACATAACTACCACATGAAGGCAGTGGACCTTTCACCCAACACATTCCGCACATGATCCTTCACACATTTACTTTCTAGGAATTTTGGGGTTTAATTAAAAGTGGGGGCATAAGTTTTTTTCCCTGTAAAATTATCAGAGCAAATATGGATCAAAAAAATGCATCACACTTCTTTATGTCTTAAAAAAGGTTAAGCATGCAGCAGGACAGGTCATGTCCAAGCAATTGATGACCTAGGAAAACACACTGGATCATTAATTCAAACGTCTAAGAGGAACGAACTGTCTTTTTTTGTCCCATAGCAACCAATACATTCCAGACTGGAGAAGATCGGGCTCTGTTCACACCAAGCTTCAGGAATACATTGGAGGTATAGTTACGGAGTATTCCCTGCAGTATACCTCCGACACAGTAGAGTCTGGCCTTTGTTCTTTTTTTTTTTGGCAGTGTATGACTGGACAGTGGTCCCTAAACATACAATAGTAGTTAGCTCTGGGAAAACCACTGTATGAGGAAACCATAATTCTGTGAAAAACTGGTGATCAGTTCCGAAGAAGATCCAAATTGTCACCAACATAAAGAAATGAGGATTAAAGAAAATTAAGCAGAAACTAATCCAGATAAAGCAAGTCCTCCCATATAAAGAGCTGCTGGAAGCTGGAAATTACTATCTATAATCAGGACAGGAGCTTCTTTGGGTCATGTACTTTATACACAATGGGGTAGAATTAACCCCAATAAGTGACATGTCAATTATTCACGGCGGTATATGCGCTGTGGACAATGAATGTCTATGGGGCCATCGAGCTGCCGGCCCCACCCCCGCTGCCGAGCACACGGCGTAATTGCGGGTGAAATCCGTCCCACAATTACGCTGTGAATAAGCCGTGTGAACTCGGCCTTAGTGTAAAGTTTTCAACAAAAACGCGCTGAATAACATCTGTGGAGTCTAAGAATTTGTTCTGAGAAATAGTATCACCTCCATCAGATCCTGCATACATGACCTCACATCTGATCTCATTATTTCCAGGCTAGAGAACGGCCTCTCTACACTAACTTGGGGGCAAAGCGGTGACCACAGGGGCAACATCTCTAACAATGTTAGTGTATAAAGGAATTGCCTCAGCCACAGTCAGTTTTGATGAATAGTTGAACTCTTCTACTTCTTTGAGAACAAGTGAAAAATTAAGCTGAAATATGGTCAGTCTGTTTCCTATGGGAACGGAATCTTTTCCCCTGCAGCAACACTTTGCCTGCTCCATGGCATCCAAATACTTTCCAAAATTAAACTCCTCATCTGATGAGGCTGAAGGTCTGGGAGCAAGAGCACTGGCAAGACCGAATTCCTCTTGCTTTTGGCACTGCATAGAACTGGACCATTTATTATATATTTTGGGAGTTGGTCCATTTTATAAAAATTTCGACTCCACCAAAATGGACACCAACTCTGACTACAGCCCTGCTGTCTAGTCTAACTTTACACCACATATTAGTTGGCTTACTTTATACCACTAACTGCGCCAAAATTATTGTGTAAAGGAGCCACTCATCCTGGCACATGTAAAGAGCAGTACAGGACATGTAGTACCGCACTGTACTGTAGGGAGGCGCCACTAGGCCACCAATCACTTGATGCACTTCACGAATGCAGAATATTTACAAATAAAATGTTCAGGATAATGGATCGGATCTTTCATCAAATCACGTGAGCCGCAGATCAGCTGTGTCTGCAATGTTGTATGAGGAGTGTGCTTTCAAGGTACAAACGGGGCACATTTATTATGGCAAATGCAGCAGAATTCTATTGTACATGCTTTAAAAAGCAAAAATACAAATAAACTCTGTTTACACTTCTGACCATCATCTCAAAAAAGGTGTAACCTCTTAAAATGGGTGTGGCTTTGTGAAAATGGGTGTGGCTTTGTGAAAATGGGTGTGGCTTAAGGCTATGTTCACACGTCAATTGCGGGGCGTAATTACGGCGGGACTTCGGGAGCGCGAGCTCCCTCAGGGCGGGGAGCCGGCAGCCCGTCGGCCCCATAGACATTCATCACTAGCGGCGTGTATTCGCCACTAGTAATTGACAGGTTGCTTATCTCCCCCCGCGGCGTATTGTCCGAGCAGGGAGAGGAGGCGTAATCCATTGTTCTCTATGAGAACTGTGGATTACCGTAATGACTGGGATGTATCTCGGCCCGTATTGAGCGCAGTACGGCGCGAAATACGGGCCGAAATACGCCCCAATTTCACCCGTGTGAACATAGCCTAACAAGCAATGGCGTGCAATTAGTGGCATAAAGTAAGCCAAACTAAAAAGTATAAACATGGACTGCATTTTATGACACTTTTCAAAAGGCTTATGGGAAGAGAACTGTACTCCCCAGTACCCTCTATTGGATGTAGCAATCCTCAAGTCACATCTGACTCACGGAGCCTTGCAATGTGAAAAGGATTCAAGCCGTGCAAGTTTTGAACTTCTGCAGAAAGCCGTTTCAGGGTGTGGCCCCTCATCAGGGCAGAGTAGAACTTAATGACTAGCTAGGTGAGAGGCGTTTAGTGTGGCTTAGAAGGGGTAATGTATCTCATTGGAAAGAAGCACCAGTGAGGTGTAAACGGCATTTAATCCTTACACACGGACATGGTGCTTCTCCCCAGTGAGATACATTACCACTTGAGCCATATTTTATGACAGTCTAAAGGTCTGTTCACACGGCGTAATTGCGATACGTATTTGTGCATGATACGTGGCGAGATGCGCGCTGAAATTAAGGTAATGCATAGCTCTCAGAGAACTATGGATACGCCTCGTCCCCCCATGTGTACAATACGATCGTACTGTACTCGCGGGGAGATAAGTGACATGTCAATTACTCGTGACGATTACACACCGCACCGGTGCTTCGGGAGTACATGCTGATCAACGCGACTCCCAAATCACCCGGTGTATTGTGGCGCGTACTGTACGTGCCGCAATTACGCCGTGTAAACATAGCCTAAGTTTATAATTTTAGACAGTATTGATAAATATGCCCCAATTTTCCAGAAAAGACCCACATTTATTATTATTGTGAAATGTGCCAAAAAATGGCACACTTTTGGCGCAGCACGCTGTACGTTTATTATGGGCTTTAGGAACTTTTTGGGACCTCTCCGACACTGGTGCATGGCCTGGCAGAAACTGGATGTGGCTCTACAACAAAAGAGCCATGGCCAAATGTGATGTGCCAAAAAATCCAACAGAAAATACACCAACTAAGGGCATGTCCCCACTGCACGGGTTTTCAGCCGATTTTTCAGACCGCCTGAAAAACCGGCTGAAAATGAGCACAATTGTGCTCTATGGAAAACCCGTGCAGCAGTCCTCACTGCATGGGTTTTCCGCCCGGCGGTTTTGTCCGGATTCAGATCACAGGGAAATTGGATTTAATTAAAAAAAAAAAAAAAAAAAAAAAAGCAAAATAACACAACATTTTTGTCATTTAACTGTAATGTGAGAACCCAGCCTTAGACTTCAGGTCTATATCTACACGGTCTTCCTTTGAGACAGCAATAGTAACTGTGGGGCCATTGTATCCTGAGGCCCCTGTAACTTGAGGAACCACTGCATAGAAAAATGCATTTTATACTTTCCTGTCCAGTAAAAATATAGCACCCCAAGGGCAAAAGGACATTCTCCTGACCCCGTCAGGCTGAATGAGAGTCTATGGCTATGCTCGGCACATGTGCCTGGTGCATACACTGAATGCGTTTACAGTGCATGATATGAATGCAGCCTAAGGGAATTGCTCAGCTTCGTTTTATGATGAAACCATTACTCTGAATATCTTGTTTCTTCCGGATGTTTTGCTTCACAAAGCTTCAATACACTGCAAAAAGTTAGGGATATTTGGCTTTTGGATAAAATTTCAGGATGAATATAAAAGGTCTTGAATTTTTTTTTTTTTTTAAATTCACTAAATGAGACCATCTCTTCCGTTTAGATTAACACATTCAACGGTTCAATGTGTTAGTACTTTTTGCACCGCTTGCCGATCTCTAACAAGGAGCTTAATAGCAAAATTCACATCAGGTGTATGATCCCTGAATCACTCAAATTTAGGGGGATCAATTTGAATTGGGATTTAAACAGTCCTCCTCATCCTGCTGTTCACATTTTGGCATCAGGAGACCAAGACAACATCTTACAATCGATGAACAGTACCTCTCCATTGCAAGGCTTCAAGCAGGATGCCCTCAGACAGAAGTGGCCACTGAGCTTAGAGTGTCACAGAGTGTCGTCGGCAGTTTGCAGCAGGGATACAGAGAGACTGGGAGAGTCACAGAAAGGCAAAGAAGTGGACGTCCTTTGGCTCCATCACACACTGATGACCGCTTCATTGTAACCAATGTCCTGCAGAACCGGATGATGAATGTCGCACAACTCCAGGCAGGTTTATGGGAGGTGAGAGGCACCAAGTGTCACATCAGACCACTCAGGCAACCATTTACATCAGTGTGGTCTGTGTGCATAGCGCTCTCCATGAGGTTTCCAGCATCGTTGTCGGCCATCATTTGTGCAAATTGATTTTCATCATTGAACAGCCCTGGTCCCTCGTCCAGCGTAGATGCTCCCTGGTTCATGCAAGACCATGATGCCTGTGCCTGACTGGACACTAGCAGACTGTGCAGGGATATGTCTCATTGACAAGAGTGTTTTTTTTTTTTGCTGGACACCCCGGGTCTCCATCCTCTTCTCTTAAGAACCCGCGTTTCATTTCTTGCGCTGGGCGGTGGACTAGTTTAGTCATGTGAGGGGGAGGGTACAACACCCGAGGAATCTTTAATGTTCGGATGCTCTGGAAAAATATTCAGGTTTTGCTTCGAGGTTACACTCATTTTATTGTTTAACAACTTTATTGTATTAAAAATGAAAAAGTCAATGAAAAAGATCTGTGTTAAAAAAAAACAAGAGTGAATGTTTTGCACGATGAATGGAAGATTAATCCAAACCTTGGCTTGTCCGACCCAAAACTGCGTTGGCCAATACTAATGTATAGCAGGAAACGCTTAATGAAGAGAAAGACGCGTTTCGTGTCTATAGCATGACACTTCATCAGCTCCAATCTAGTCTTTATGATATTATATGAGGGAGTGCTGTCTCCATTGTCTTTTTGATCCCCTTCTCTTCTTTGACAAGAGTAGCTCCATTGTAATGGGGAAACCGTTCTACAGCTTCATTCACATAGAGCAACATGTCCCAATACACAAGAACCGTTTTCTTGGTCTATTTTGCGGCAAAAATACTCTCAACGTTACATTCTCAATATAAATGAACTGTAATATTCCAAAACTATGCGCATTATATACCGGGCACGACGCATTGTAATGCGCCTAAAAAGGCGCATTAAATATAGCAGCGATGATACGCTGTGCGCCTCCTATTGAGGCGTTTTTACGTACACTAGTAATGATTCGATACGCGCCTCCGTTACGCAATGTGGCTCGATAGGCGCATTACATACACTAGCAATGATGCGCTATGCGCCGTGTTTGCGCAATGCACTTTTTCCGGCGCATTAAGTTTACTATGCAAGGTATACCAGACGCCAGCTTTTTGAAAGTATCATACTTCCAGGTCACTTTACACTGCTTAAAGGGTTTTTGCCACGAAGTGAGTTCCTTGCCTCTTATCTGCTCAGGAGAGAAGATAAACAAAGCATGCAGCGTCATGAACGCTGCAGGGTGAGAGGGAGGGGGGTGAGCAGATAGTGAGAAAGAAAGGAGCATTTGCAATGTTTACTCAAATAAGCATTCAACCATGGATTGTCTAGAAGAGAGGGCCCCTTAAAACTGCACTTTATCCCCCCCCCCTTGCAAGTCCTCATGTTCCCTCCCATAGATAAAAGTCCAGATCAGCCCCTGGTCTTGTCTAATGTAAACTGGGGGTAACAAGGGGCTGTAAGGAAGGCTGTAGCTCTCACAGGCTTCACTTTTTGTTATCACATATATTTAGAAAAGTGATTAAATACCCATTTCGGAGGATCCCACGTCAACATTACATTGTGGCAAAACCCCTTTCAACGCGTCTAAAATCTGCTGCGGCGACACCAATTTTTGGACAGGTCACCCATAGTGTTTTTTTTTTTTAACCTATACCATGATCCCAAAAAAAAGGCCCTGGGATATCCAATTCACTTTAAGCCCCTATTCACCCAACAGCGGGCAACATAGGCCTAAAGCTGGGGTCAGTCGGGTCTGGTAGCTGCATGCAAACTGAACCACTCTTGCATGTGGCCGCCAATAGCCAAATCGTGTGATCAGCGGCCAGCTTGTGCGGCCATTGGCAATCACACAGCTTCGGATGCATGCAGTTCCAGACGGTCAGATCCCAGCTCAGAAAAGATGCCGCAGAATTCTTTTTTTCTTCTATGGGAAAAACAAGTATTTACTAAGAAACACACAGCAAGACAGTGGACCACACCCTAAAGACTAGTGCAAGCACTTGAGATGTCAGACATGACAGGTAGCATTTCCCATGCACAACCACCAGCTCTGAAACACTAAGCCTCAGGGTCAGCCATTCATCGTATATACGAAGCTCAACAACAGGTGTGGCCCTAATCATACCTTTAATTACACAGGGTAACATATCGTAAATTGATGTTTAACAAAGCTGCGGACCCCTTAATAAAATTTAATCATGACTTTCCCTTTTGTCCTTGAAGAGAACTGATCACCAGGATAACACTGGTTTAGATTAAGGTTTATGCAATTTCCTAAGAAAGCAGAATCAGTGGGACCACTGCCATTACATGACCGTCTTAATGCACCAGGGAACTAGATGTACATGAGGACTTCGGGGAAGCCCAGAATGACACTGTGAATAGGGCCAGGGTAGGGCCTTTATTTTTTAAAAATCAATTGGTCCATCCCCCCGGGCACCCCCCAGAGAAAGATTGGGGCTTGGCACTGATTTCTTGCTAGTGACAGATCCAGTGCAGCCAGTCCCATTTACTTGAATTGATGTATGTTGCAATCCCCTGCTAGAGGCCACAGTGCAGGGACAGACCATGAAGGGATGTAGGACTGAATCAGCACTGCAGTCCTACCTTTCAAGATAGTGCTGGTCCCTGGTGGTAGGACATCACTGTAGGAGATCAGCAGCCTTGTACCACTGGCAGATGGCAACTAAATCATCTGTGCGGTCCACAGAGGACTCTTCAAGGACATGGAAGTGGCACAATTGCACGAGTGGAGAGCGAGCCTAATGAGCATTATGTCTACAGCTCAGCAGGGAGCCTTCAGTCTTCCAGCTTTTTTTCCCCCCTGGGTAAGAAATTTCTGGTGCCAGGGAGGGCTGGATTCACACACTTTACTGGCCCCCCTTTTGAATTTCCGTCGTGCATCAAGGAAAAGAGGCTGATACCGCGACAGCCCCATAGAGGTTGATAGAACAAACCTACTCCTATGTGGGCTATGTTTGCTCCATTTGCTGGTGGTATACACTTTTCTGTGGGATCAAAAAGCATGGTAGACTACACTTGTGTCATGCACAGAAAGTGTGTACCACCGACATAAGGCAAAGGGGGGTCCCCCATAGGGGTCCATCTCTTTTATCTTGAGGGTCTTTGGAGTACCTTTCTTTCCCCGATACCCTGATGATAAAGCAGGAGCTGCAGTCAAAAAAGGGTTTTTCTCACTACATTTATTTTCCTTTTTCTTGGTTTCACTTTAATTCGGGGGGTTTTACTGCTTCTACTGGCTGCAGTAAAGCCAGGCTGTAGCTATAGCAACCAATTTTCTCGCAGCCTACAGGAAGATCAAAAAGGGCTGTACTATTGACCTGGGGGCCCGGACCCAACAAAAAGGGGTCTCTCAGAACAGAAGGAACTGTTGTTTTGGATGGGGAAAAAAAAGTGTTTACAAGTGATCCCTTTTTTTCTCCATTTTAATGGTTTTAATGTATAACCCAGATGATTTGCACATGGCACGTAAAAGATGCTTGTATAGCTTTTCTCTCTAATGTGTTTCTAAAATGGCTGCTACATATTGTGCTTATAGAGATAACTGCTGTATAATCCAAGATGGCGCCTCCTTCCGGGACTACACCCAAGATTCGGACACTCCTGAGCTAAAGGAAGTATACCCCAAATAAGGATGTAACCACAGACCAACCACTATGCCCATGTGATGCTTTCTTATCTCGCTAACACAAAGTAGTATAAAACCTGCCATTTTTATATATTAAAGACAGGAAAGTGTATTCAGACCAGCAGAGCATGGTGTGATCTCTTTTCTTGGTGCACCTTCTACATCCTAGGATAATTTGGAGACCCCACTAGGATGTACAGCCCCTTTGAGGTTCCATCCATTTCACTGTTAATAAACACATATTGTAAAGTGAGTTGTTTTTTCAAGATCTTTAACTAACAGCAATCCTTGTAGTCAGACAACCCCTTTAAGAGACCTGGGTGAGCTCTGGAGCAAGTGGTGGTGGCAGTATTCTCTTTGTAACTAAAAATCACCTAAAACTATACACCTCCAGGAAAGAAATAACCATGATGGAAAGGGTGAAGGGGGCACAATTTAAACTTATTGTAGTGACTTTTTGTTTTTTTAAACAATAGATTTGAAAACAAAACATTCTTTATTTTTACCCCTTTGTCCTCATGTTTTGAAAAAACTATAACGTAAAAATTACATGAAAATAAAAGGCTTTGGCAATCACAAAAAAAAAAAAAAAAAAATGTTTAAAATAACCCGAGCAGGAACAAGTATTATAGCCTTCAAAGCTGCATCCACTAAGGCAGTGTTCATACGGCTTATTCAAGCTGTAATTGCAGGACGGATTTCCCCCGAAGTTACGGCTTGAATAAGGGGCGGGACGGGGGAGCTGCCTGCCGGCCCCATAGACATTGCATTAGTCAGGGCGCGTACGTTTTCGGCCGAGCGGGGAGGAGCGACGGAATCCATATTTCCCTATGAGAGCTGTGGATTACCGTAATGACAGGGATGGATTGGAACCGTACTGCAGCGCAAATCCGGCGCGCAATACGGCTCCAATCAGTCCCAAAATAGGCCATGTTCACACGGCTTAAAATGGGCCGTATTTCGGTCCGTAATTACATGCCAGAGTGCGCAAGTTACGGGCTGAAAACGTCCCAGTCATTACGGTAATTCACAGTTCTCATAGCCACCTATGGAGTACGTCTCCTCTCCCTGCTCGGCGAATCCGCCGGGTGGGGATATAATGGACTTGTGAAGTACCAGCGGCGAATACGCGCCGCTTTTAATGATGGCCTATGGGGCGGCTTCGTGCCGGCCCCCCGCTCCCGCGGCGTAATTGCGGGACGTAATTACGTCCCGCAGTTAAGCCGTGTGAACCTAGCCTTCGGCTGCGTTCATACGGCACGGGACAAATCCCGGTCGGTTTGCCGGCCGTTATTGGTCTTGTTTCGCGGCCGTCCAAACGGCCGCTCGGGGAGGGGGGGGGCGGCTTTTCTCCGCGATGAGCAGAGAAAATCCCTCCCCCTTCCCATTGACATGTTCATATTCCGTCCGAAAACCAGACGGAAGAATGTGCGTGCACAATGTCTTGCGGCCGGCCCGCGGGCGGAAAAAACGCCGGACGGAAAACCCGTGCAGTGGGGACTGCTGCACGGGTTTTCCATAGGGCACCATTGTGCTCGTCTTTGGCCGGTTTTTCAGACGGTCTGAAAAACCGCAAACCGGCTGAAGAACCGTCCCCGTGCAGTGGGGACATGGCCTAAAGGAACGAGAAATGTAAAAGTACCTGGTCAGAAATGAAGGACATGGCCCAGTCATGAAGTGGTTAGAGCAGGGGTGTCAAACTGCGGCCCTCCAGCTGTTGGGAAACTACAACTCCCATCATGCCCACTGTTATAGATGATACAAATGCATGATGGGAGTTGTAGTTTCCCAACAGCTGGAGAGTCGCAGTTTGACACCTGTGGGTTAGAGTGTATGTTAGTCCTGATGAAATATACATTGGGAAGAAAGTAATAAGGGAGCTTCACATATGAAGGCAAATGATAACCTGTGGTGGGCAGCGTGGACCGACACCGATGAGGAGAACACCCTTCTGTAAAGTCTATGGACCGTGCATCACGAGGCCTCCTATTCATACAAGTTTAATTACGATTTGTGAACGCATGATCCTGAGAACAGAATGAGTCATACGACAAGAATAAGATCTGGCCACAGATTGAGCGCGCTTACTTGTGGTTATGCTGTTTTGGCAGAAGGGTCCTACTAGGACACACGATGGTTATGTGCCGTTCAATGGACCTCGTCATATACATCCTGAGGGGTGGGCCGCATTCACCTCATGCTTCTGACCCCTGTTCATGCTCTCTGTGAATTGGACTAGTTTTGCCCTATTTCTAGAACATTCCTGCTTTATGTATCAGACACAAGAGTGTGGTATACACAAATGCTATAGGTCCTGTAAATAGAGCAAACCTAGTCAATTTTGGACTACATTTGTCCTATAGATCTCTATGGCTCTGCCGTGGATAGGAGTCGGGATACATTTTTCACTGTATCCCGCAAGGTCAAAAGAACGGCACATGACTGACTGCAGAGTTCATGTGTCGGCTGGATGTAAAGAAACAGAGACCACCAGGATGGATTTAAAGGGGTTGTCTCACTACACTGATTCATCTTACCTCAGTCCTGTTTTCTTGGTTTCATTTTGAATTCAGGGGCGTGTTTACTGGCTTCCACTAGGCTGCAGTAGAAGCCAGGTCTGTAGCTATAGCAACCAGCGCTGACAACCTATCAGGATAGATCAAACAGGTCTGTAGCTATAGCAACCAGTGCTGGCCACCGATCATGAGAGATTGAACAGGTCTGTAGCTATAGCAACCACAGGAGCAGCCCATACAAGAGGGGATATCTAGGAATAGGTAGGACACTGTTAATGGACATATATTGTAAAGTCACTTGTTTTTGCAAGATTTTTAACATAAAAAGCAATCCTTGTAGCGAGACAACCCCTTTAAGGCTCCAATCTGAAGTACTAAGGCAGAAAGTAGAAATGGTAGTCAAGCAGTAAAGGTTCAGCAACACATTATCAAGGTCGATGCTTGTGGAGTATTCTCGATACAATATTCAGGCAGTAGATTAGGAAAACAGAAAAAATTACGTGGTCAGAAAACTAGGGGGCTCAATAGCGATAGATGGGGAAAGGACATACAACTACACAGTTCTGGACCAGAAGGACCTGAAAGGGGTTGTCTCACTACAAGGATTGCTTTTTATGTTAATGAGCTTGTAAAAACAAGTCACTTTGCAATATGTGTCCATTATCAGTGTCCTACCTATTCCTACATCTCCCCTCTTGTATGGGCTGCATCAGCTCCTCAGGTCGCTATAGCTACAGACCTGTTCGATCTCTTCTGATAGGCTGCCAGTGCTGGTCGCTATAGCTACAGACCTGTTCGATCTCTTTTGATAGGTTGCCAGTATTGGTCGCTATAGCTACAGACCTGTTCGATCTCTTCTGATAGGCTGCCAGTGCTGGTTGCTTTGGCTACAGACCTGTTCGATCTCTTCTGATAGGCTGCCAGCGTTGGTCGCTATAACTACAGACCTGGTGTCCTCAGCAGCTCATCACTGCTCCACCAAAAAACCAAAATGTTAAATATATATCTACCTGTCCTCCTGCCACTCCGGAGCTCGCCGCTATTCTTCACATCAAGAGAGGCTTGCACTCAGTTGTAAATTAGCATAAGCCTCTCCTGTAAATCCAGAAGGGGAAGCTCTGGAACAAGGGGTGGGGACAGGTAGAAATAAATTTTTTTTTCCTTTTCTTCCCTTCCCTGGCCCAATTTTCTCCCACTGGACAACCCCTTTAAGCATTACAATATAAATATCTGCAGCTTTTCTGTTAGAAAAAAAAACCTGGATTGTCAGTGGTTTCTTTTATTGTGTTATGAGGTCAGTTAGGAAAATGCAGAAACCATTAAAAAGAACTCATATGTTCCAAGCCATGAGCTGCGAGGCTAAGTGGTATGAACGAGCAGTAATTTCCTTCAAGAAAAGGACGTTCAAGTTAAAGGGATTCTAGGTCTATTGGTCTGAGATTATTGGTTAGGAAACAAGTATGCATAACCGCAGACATAGGTGGTCTCACCATGCTGTTTCACAGAGCCTGCTCTTCACGGCCAGCTTCAGGCTCCCACTTCTTGTTCAGGATGTGATTGGGTCTACAGCAGTGATTGGCATCTCAGCTCTGCTATTACTAGCGGAGCCTAATAGAGGGACATTGCTAACAAAATGTTTTAAACAGTAAGGCAGAAGGCTACAGAGCTGTAAAGGGTTCAAATCTGTCAGTTACATAGATAAACAAGCTCCTGTGCTGGAGATAATGCTCAACAGGATGTGGCATCACCATGGTCCTAGAGTGCAGCCAGACCAATGAGAACAAAAAGAGGTGGTCTGTAAGGCTATGTTCACACGGCGTGTTAGATTCGATTTTGAATCCGTTTATAGACTGGTGCTTGGATCCGTGTTTCAGACCCTAAATGGACCCAAACCCGCATCTAACAATGTGCAGCGGGATTTCCATTGCTTTCAATGTAAAACACGCATCGGGTTCAGATAAGTGGTCGCCGATGCGCATTTACTTGCGTCTTGCTGATGCATCTTTCGGATCCGTTCAAAGAATTGGCATGTCAATTCTTGATCTGAAAGATGCAGCCCTATTTAAAACTATAGGGTGCGACCACGCTGCAGCCAAAACGCAGCCAAACACGTGTTGGATGCGATTTACGCAGCGCTTTTGAATGCGTTCTTCGGATCCAAGACAGATCCAACACGCCGTGTGAACATCCCATAACCGAGGGAAGCTTGTGTACACAAGCAGGAGATAAGGACTGCTCGAACTGTGAAGAGAAGCAAAATCAGGACAGCAAGGATAGTCTTTCAACACATTTGCCTACTTGTTTAAAGCTAATCATTGTGGTGAGAAAACCCCCAGACACTGATGGCATATTGCTAGAATATGCCATCAGCTAACCTTGGAACTCCCATTTAAGTCTATGGGAGAGTCCTGACCTGCAATCTGTTCAGAACGAACAGGTTTCAAGGCTCATTTAGGACATAGGTGCAGGTCCCACCTCTGGGACCCGCACCTATCAGACATTGATGGAACATCCTAGTGATATGCCATCAATGTCTATAAAGGGGTTGTCTCACTACATTGATTCTTCTTACCTCAGTCCCGTTTTCTTGGCTTCACTTTGAACTCAGGGGTGTGTTTACTGGCTTCCACTAGGCTGCAGTAGAAGCCAGGTCTGTAGCTATAGCAACCAGTGCTGGCAGCCTATCAGGAGAGATCAAACAGGTCTGTAGCTATAGCGACCTGAGGAGCTGATGCAGCCCATACAAGAGGGGATATCTAGGAATAGGTAGGCCTACCAAGATCGCTAATCATTAACCCCCTAATTTCTGTCATACTCATTCATCACTTCCTGGACTTGGGTATTCACAGGAATATAAATGTATGGTTGGGATGGCAGGTTCATCCACTTTTTGTGTACACTACCCCATATTTATGTAACGTGGCTGGACCATTGTAAACTAAGCACTTGTCACCCTTTGTCTCACTCACACACTCGAATAGATTGTAAGCTCTTGGGAGCAGGGCCCTCATACCTCGTGTCTGATCTGTAAGTAGCTTTTTACTGTGTAATCTTTGTTCTCCTTGTCTGTAATTATACCCTCTACATTGTAAAAGTGCTGCGGAAAAAGTTTGACGCATATAAATAAAAATTATTATTATTATTTATTAGGTAGGACACGGTTAATGGACACATATTGCAAAGTGACTTGTTTTTGCAAGATCTTTAACAAAAAGCAGCAATCCTTGTAGCGAGACAACCCCTTTAAGAAACGCACCCCAGCAGTCATATCATTATTCAAGAGATTGGAAGCTGTAATGAGAACTGGAGATAATATATACACAAGGGCTGAAATGTGGCCTGCCCGCGTATGAACAATAAAAGTGGAGACATAGTGATAGAATCTAACACAGGCCTCCATTGTGCCCTTAAAACAATAATACTCTGACAGTAACATTTGCAGAAATAGGATGCAGTTGACGGGCTTGGCCCATAGGACGTCTAGAAAAGTCTCCTGCTTAGCCAGATTGGGGAACTGTTGTAAAGCGTGGTTCTCGTGCAGACGGGCACAGGCTATTTATACACTGCATCCACGGTGCCAGTTTACCATATTTCCCGGAAACACGGGCCCGGTTGGGGTTTAGCTGCAGCCCCTGAACGCCAGAGTGCTGCGTCCATGAAAAATTTAACGGGGTCCCCTTTAAAGCAATTTTCGCATCCCCCTTCATTCTCAAACCTGGAGGTCGAATTCCCTCCATTATAGGCCCCAATGATAAGAGGAGAACACTTACTTCTGTAACGTGTACCGATTATAATACAACAGTGCGAGCAAACACAAGAAACGTTGTAATATATCTCATTGGTGCAAAAGGTTTCCCCTTTTCCTTTTTCCACCCCCGCTTTTCCCTTTCCCATTGTTCACACGTAAAAGGAACCATTCGGGGAACTGTCCCCGAACAGGGCATTTTTAGTTAAAACCAATATTCCTGGAAAACTTTTTTTTTTTTTTTTATGAATTTTTTATTTTGCCGATCTTACACAATTAAAAATTAAAATTAAAATATTGTCATTCTCTAGTAGTGGAGAACTTTCGTTTTGCATCAGACTAATATCACTTTCCTTCAGCTGCATAGTCTCATTACACATTCATAGATTGTAAGCTCTTGCGAGCAGGGCCCTCACACATTGGGTCTCATCTGTAAGTAGCTCTCACTGTGTAATGTCTGTCTTGTCTATTGTCTGTAATTATACCCTTTTACCATTGTAAAGTGGCTGCGGAATATGTTGGCGCTATATAAATAAAGATTATTAATATTAATTACAAATCGTAGGTAATGACATGATGAGAACCCTATTTTCCTTTTGTGTTTTGCTCATGGTCTAATATAATCTTTTTCTGTACTCTTGGGGGTGGGTGGATTCACACTTATCAGGTAATTGCTGATAATGTTTACACTTCTCAGACTAGAGCAGTCTAGAATCAACCCTCAAGCAAACTGCTTACTTCTGTGCTATCCCAGCTCACAAAAGGGAAGAAAATGGAGAGTAATGTGCATAGAGGAACTTAAAAAAAAAATATAAAAACAACCCACCTAATCAAAAAGAAAAAAAAATCTATGTAATAGTCATATATCGCTTGTCAACATGATGAAAAATGTGGATGGTAGTTTCGCTTTAAGCTCCGACTACAGCTGTCCATGAAAGACTATTGAGAGGGAGGAGGAGGAGAAGAGGCAGACAGACACAGAACTGGTGTTGGCTGTATTGCGAGTGATTTATTTCACCTCACTGTTGGACTCACATCTTCACTGCTTTATAATGTCCTCCATGCTGCTGCTTGTGTGTGCAGGTCTTCTACTTTCACTTCCTGCCCCTCCCCTCTTTATAGACTCCTATGGGCAGCTGTAACCCAAGTTCTCATAGAAGTTGCACATCTTTTATAAATCACTAGAAATTAAATTTTTAACTGAATGCTCAGATAAAGTAGGAAAGAGGCTGATAAGTGAAGAAGAAAGCATTATTCTCTACTAGGAAATCTTACATAGTTTCTTATTATTGCTTGTACGGTTTGCTTATGAAAAGTTGGTTTATAATTTAGTTATGTGTAAAGTTTTGGGCTTATTGCAAATTACTTTTTATTATAAACTCAACTTCCTTGGCAAAGAAGCTGTGCCAGAAGTGGTAGCAGCTTATCCCTATCTCCCCGCATATAAATGTCACAGAAGTGGGCACCCCGGCTGGTACCTAAATGAAGAGCCGATCATCAAAAGCAGCTCCCCCTTTGGTCGACATAGAACTGGCAGAGTGTACTGCAACATCCCCCGAGCAGCAGCTGCTCCAGGGAAAACATATGCAAGTAGCTGGACCCATGACGATCAGCAGATCACGACGGGTCCCGTTTTTGTGTTTTTCACGATGTGTCGTCTTCGTGAGGCAATCGCTGTATTAGGCCAATTGCTTGTTTTTAACATTTGTCCTATGATTTTCAGACACTTCACAAGCATTTCCTAGAATGAATCGCTCAAACCCGTTGGGAACCTTGGAAACCCCACTTCTAGGGTTATGCGAGCACTGAATTCAGAGGGTGTCATTAGTAAAGTGCAGTAATGAGTACGTGTTCATATACATTAACATCTACATCCTGCAGCTGCAGATTAGTCATCAGCATAAAGACAGTGTGCGGCACATACAGCTAGGTTACAATAGGCTACTGAAACCTGCAATTCTATGCAAGCAGATATCAAAATTGTGCTTCCTCCATACTCTAAACGGTATGCCCACACGGCATGGGGTCTTCAGCGGTTCTGAGAACCTAAACTAAATAGTTTAGGTTCCTGTTGGGAACGCCCTTATCGGGGCAAATATTCCCATTTTTTGGATAGGCAGTTCTAGTATTTTTCGGGTAATTTCTTATAGGGTTTTGCAGAGTAGGTATGTGTTAAGTGGAAATTTTATTTTCTTTGATTGATTAAAAGTTATATTTTATCCTAGGTGTTATTAAATCTGATTAGTTTTTTTTTTGTTTTATTTTCTGTTTTACCCCGGGTTTTTTTAAAGGTATTATTTTGGGGCCCTTCTACAGGGAAATTATCCTTTTTACTGTTTTGGGGGGGGGGGGGGGGGGGGCTAGGTAGTTTTTTTTTTCTGAGAAACCCCGAAAACAACTATCTCCATTTGACCTTTTAATGTCAAAAAACTGTTTCCGTAATTTACCCCTGCCCGGGTTTTTTTACTGGACAGATTTTCCAACCCGCGGCCCTTCCGAAAAAAAAAAGAAAATGCACCCCAAACTTCTGCCTGGGTTTTTTTGGGCAGAAAAAAAATGCTGTTTCCAAAGAAAAAGGGGGACGGCCCCCTAATCTGCAAACCCGTGGACGTACCGGGCCCCCAAAAAAACCCTTTTAAACCCCGGGTAAAAAATACAAGGGAGTCCCCGAATTTCCCCCGTTTCCCCATTTTCATCTGTCCCCTAAATTTTCGGGAAAAGGGGAATTTTGGAGCATGGTGGCACTTGTAGTTCCCTGTTCCAAAAAGCAAAAAGTAGGGTGTGGAAAAAACAAGTCCCGCATGCCAAAAGCCGTTTCATGAGGTGGGAAAAAGGTGAAATCTTCCTTTAAAACCCGGGCACAGGCAGCCAAAAAAATGTAAAAAAACCCCCCCCTGCCACTATTCCCAAAACTTTTAAAAAAAAAAAAAAAAAAAAAAAAAAAAAAAAAAAAAAAAGGAGTTTCTGCAGGGGACATTTAATTTAAAAATTAAACCCGTTCCAAATTTCATAATAAAATTTAACCAAAAACAAACCCCTTTTGTCCCTCTCCCGCTCTAACTTTGGCGAATGCCTGTGTATTGTCACTGCCGTGTGGGGTGTTTACATACGGGCATGGGCCCCCGGCACGGGTTTTGGGCCGGTTTGCGGTTTTTTAGACCCCCTGAAAAAAAAGGACGAAAATTTGCACCCAATGGGGCCTTAGGGAAAACCCGTGCAGGGAGTCCCCACTGGAAAAAGGGTTTTTTCCGCCCGGGGGGGTTTTGCGGGGGGGGTTTTTATCCCGGCCCCCGGCCAAAAACATTTAGCAACCCCCCATCTTCCCGTCCAAAAAAAATGGACCGGGAAAACTGGGCTTCTCAATGGGAGGGGGGGGGGGGGGGCTTTTCTTCGCTCATCGCGGGGAAAAGCCGCCACCCCCCCCCCCCGGGGCCGTGGGGAAAAGGGCGCAAAAAGGGGGCCCAAAAAAAACCCGGGCCGGGAAACCCCGGGCCCGGGATTCGTTTCCCATGCCCCTGGGGGGAAAGCGCCTTAGGCTATTTTTCACATAGGCTTTAAATGGGCGAAATTTTGTTCCCGGTTTTCCCCAACCCTTAAATGCGCCCAAAAAACCCGGGGGAAGTACGTCCCAGGTTTATTACGGTAATTTTTTTGTTCTCATAAAGGGGAAAAAACTTATTACGTTTTCCTCTCCCGGGTCGGGACAATACAGCGGCGGGGGGGGATAAGGGGAATGTCAATTATTTTTTCGGCCATTTTTTGCGCCGAGGGGTAAATGCATGTCTATGGGGCCGGCAGGGTGCCCGGGTTCCCCCGCCCCCGCGGAGGGTCCCCAAAATAGCCTAAGTTTTTTTTTAGCTTTTTATCCCCCATTTAAAAATGTGCAGGAAGAGAAATAAGGAAGCAGAAAATTTTGTTTAAAACCAAAATTAAGGGCCAAAAAACAAAGGGGAATTTCCGGGGAGCCAATTTTTGTTTTTCTGGGGGAAACTCTTTTTGTTTTTTTATGGTAATTTCTTATTCTGGGCCATCTAAAAGAAAAAAAAAAAAAAAACCCAAAAACCCAAATTCCTAAAGTCTTTAGTTGGGTTGGTCCCCACAGCCCCGGGGTTTGCAAGGGCCCTTTTTTTGTTTCGAAAAAAAAACGTCTGGAAAAACCCCTCTGACAAACTTTAAAAATGGGGCCGCTATGGCGGTTTCCCAAAAAATTGATTTTGTTTATTTTTTCCCCCCCGGTTTTTTGAATGGAATATGAACAGGTTTAATGGGGGAGGGAGGGTTTTTCCATGTCGCGGTTTAATTAAAAACCGGGTTTCCCCCGCGGGGCCGGGGTGCACGGGGGGCCCCAAAACAGTTTCAAATAGCGGATCGGTTTAATGGCAAATTTTGCCCAAAAAGAACCCGGGCCCCCATTGAAATAAACAGAGAAAGGGCTGCACCCCTTGTGACCAAAATCTCCCTTCTAACAGAGAAATTTGTGAGCCCATTTTTCCCGATAGGAGTGGGTTCCCGGAGGTGGGGCCGGTATCTACCAGGACATTTTTGAATTCCAAAGGGCATCGCCCTTTAAAAGTGGCAATGCCAAAAACCCTTTAGGGCCCTTCACACAGGAAACTTTAAAAGGGGGTTTTGGGCCCTTTATCTAAAAGTTGACGTGGGATTTTCCAAAATTTAGTATTTTTAAACCCCTTTTTTTAAACATTTGGGGGCATCAAAAAAAAAGTGAAGCCCGGGAGATCACAGCCTGACAAAATGAAATTAGTTTACTTTTGGTTTACAATAGACACGACCAGGAGCTGATCTGCCCTGCTTGTGTTTTTTTGCAACTTTTATCTGATGGCAAAGGGGGAGGGAATAGCTTTTAAGGGACCCGGGGAGAAAAATGTTGTGGCTTTTGTATAGAGAATCCATGGGTTTTAAAAGCCCAAATTTTCTAAATAAAAAATTTTAAAATGCTCCCTGGCTCTCTGCTCAGCCCCTTTTCCCTTTAAGGGAAAAGCTGCAAGGGGGGGAGGGATGAAAAAACCCCTGCCGCCCGGCCCTTTTTTCCTGAGCAGATAAAGGGAGAAAAAAAAAACACATATAGCTTGTGCAACAATAAAGTTCTCTTTTGGGGGATTAGCCAAAATAATGTTTGCTCAATACAGAGACCCGGTTTTTCAAAGGGGGCGGCATGGGAAGGAAAAGGGGGGGGTGATGGGAAATCCAGAGGGAAAATATTGTTTTTTTTTAAAAAAAAAAACACGAAACTCCTTTTTCAAGCCTCAAAAGGAGAGTATCAGCCTGTTAGGTAGGAACTCACTTCTTGGCCCAAAAACCCCCTTTTTTAAAGGGGGTTTTCTCACTACCCAAAGGGTTTTAAGTTTTTTTTGTTAAAGGGTTCCCGCCAAAAACAAGTACTTTGCAATATGTGTCCATTAACAATGTCCTACCTATTCCAGATATCCCCCCTTGTAAGGGCTGCATCAGCTCCTAAAGGGCGTATAGCTACCCGGGCCCATTCAATTCTTTCAGGGTTGGCTGCCCAAAAAACTGGTTGCTATAGCTACAGACCCGTATTTATTCCCTTTTCCCGGGTAGGCTTTTTTTTCAGACTGGTTGCTATAAACTACAGACCAGCTTCCTCTGCAAACCCAAATAGAAGGGCCCGTTAAAAACCCCCCCTGAATTTGAAAAGGAAAACCCAAGAAAAACAGGCTGAGAAAAAGGAAAGATTCAATGTTGTGAGGGCAACCCCTTTTAAAATTCTTTTCACACCAAATGCCCTCCATGGAAACTTTTTGAGGGCAGGTCGATTTTCTTTGTTGCAAATAGCAACCAACCAGAGCTCCCCTTTTATTTCATATAGGGCTTTGGAAAAAAAAAGAAAGGGGGGCCCCTTTATCGGTTTCTTTTGGGGGTGACAAAGAAAGTTCTGACACCAAGCCCGTTTTCATAAAGGAGTCCTTTAGTTTTGTTTTTGGAAACCCTTTTTTTTTAAAAAAAAAAAAAAAAAAAAAAAAAAAAAAACTGCAGGAAAAAAAAAAAAAAAATACAAAAAAAAAAACTTTTCAAGGTTTTGGGGTCCAAAAAGGCTTTTTCTTCCTTTTATTTTGTGCCCCAAAATGGGAAAAACCAAACCGAAATTTTTTGCAGAAAAGTTTTGGGGGCCCCGGGGTGAAATTAAAATTACTGTGCCTTCTTTTTAAGAATTTTTAATTTTCATGTGGAACATTTAATATTCTTTCCACATTTGATGTAAAAGTGAATAAAACTTTCCTCATTGTTTTGGGAAACCCTTAATTCCCCCTTTATGAAAACACGGCATGGTTGCAACAAGTACTTTTTTGTAGGGCCCGGTTCCCCGCGCTGCCTTCCCCAAGGGGGCCCCTTTTTTACCCCTACGGTGGGGAAAGTTTTAGACGGTTTTGCGGCCCCAAACCCAAATCCTCAGATTCTGCACCGTGCACATGCCGTATGTCACCTATGTGGTAAGTGCACAGGTAATTCAGAGGACTGCGGGACAGGCTACACATCGTGTGGGGTTTTCCACAATGACACTGACCCGCGGTTCAGATTCTTCAATCCACTGCATCCAGATTTCTATTAAAGGGAACCTGTCACCTAGATTATGCCCCCCTTGCTGAGGGCAGCCAAGCTAGTGTCAGACCTGCTGTTTCCAGGCTGTGCCCTATTCTGTAAGATGTGGGGGTTTTAGAGCATTTACCCCTCAAATTTCTTATTCATGAGCAGGTGTTAGCCCCACCCACCAGAGGCTAGCCCATCCCACCTGACAATTATTCACATGTTTCTACCTATTCAGGTTTATCAGTTGAGGTTGGGCGGGGCTAGCCTCAGGTGAGCGGGGTTTGAAAAAAAACTGACTCTTTTCTGGCTGAAAACTGCAGATTTGAGCATTAAATGCTCTAAAACTGCAGCATTTTTACGAATAAGGGGCACAGCGCTGGAAACAGAGGTCTGACACTTACCTTGTTCCCTCAGCAAGGGGGGCTAACTATGTGACAGGTGCTCTTTAAATATTTTGTTTTGCAGGATGCCTGTGTACTGATCTGAGGTTTTCAATAATTGGGGCGGGGGGGGGGTTCTGTCAGCACCGACCACCTAAACGATAATCTTTTCAGCCATTGGAAGGAGCCTGTAGCCACGTTCGGCATATAACATAATACAGGCATTTCTTGTGTATGGACCAAACATAAACCAGAAAACTTTGGTGTGAATGTGGCCTAACTCATGGCTAAGACAAGAGGCACAGCGACTCAACTCCAAAAATAACGTCTCCTGGCAGCCCCTATTTTCTGGTAACAACTTTTCTTAGGCAATGTTCACGCGGCTTAAACTGGGACGTATCTCGCCCCATATTTTACGCTGTACTACGCTAAATACGGGATGAAATACGTCCCAGTCATTACGGTAATCCTCAGTTCTCATAGAGAACTATGTATTACGTCTCCCTCCCTGCTCGCCCCAACACGACGAGCGGGGAGAGAAGGGACATGTCAATTATTCACGCCGTATGTGCGCTGAGAATAATGAAAGTCTATGGGGCCGGCGGGTTGCAAACGGCGTAATTGCATGCGAAATACGTCCCGCAATTATTGCCGTGTGAATATAGCCTTAGAATTCTGTGCAAGGCCATCGCTCTACTAGATTGTATTCACACAATGAATGCCCACCTACCCATTTTAAAGGGGGCTCCCTCAATGCCATTTCCTTCTTACAGGTTGCTCCAAGCTATATGAGGAGAAGTACAGTAGAAGGTGGACTTTGATTTGGTGGCCGGCACCCCGGGAATTGGCTTTGTGGGAACATCCCTTTAAGTGACAGCGGGTGGTGAGGGAAAAAAAAAAAAACACAAAAAAAAAAAAACCACACTTTGGGTATGTTCACATGGCGTCTTGGATCCATTTTGGATCCGAAAAACGCATCCGAAAGCGCTACAAAATTGCATCCAACACGCAGCTGTGTGTTTGGCTGCAGCAGGATCGCACCCTATAAATTTAAAAAGGGCGTCTGCTGCGTCTTTCGGATCAAGAATTGACAGGTCAATTCTTTAGTCATGTTCACACGGCTTATTTTGACTTGGTTTTGGGCGAGGTTTTTGGAGCATTTTCCTTGCCCAAAATGCCCCCTGTTCACTTAAATGATTCCTATGTAAAGCTTCGTTGTTTTTTCACACACAATGATTTTTACAGCTTTTTTGGAACGCTGAAAAAGAATGTATGTCAATTCTTGAAGCGGGTTTTTGGGAGCATTTTAGGCGCGTTTTTCGGCACGGGTTTTGTCCTGGCATTAATTTGTATGGGTGAAAACCTCGTCAAAAACTGATCAAAAACCCCTCATCCAAAACCTCGCGGAAAAAACCCTCAAAAACCCTTTTTGAAGAAGCGTGTTTCGGGCGAGGTTTTGGGAGCAGAACCACCTAAAAACCCTTTTCCAAAAAACCCCGTCAAAATAAGCCCTATGGAAAAGCCCCCTTTGGGCTGTCCCCCCCGGGAGGGTTTTTGGCCGGTTTTTTAGCCGGGTTTGGGTTTTTCAGGGCCGCCTGAAAAAACCGCCGGAAAAAAAAAGCACAAATTTTGCCCTATGGAAAACCCCTGCAGCAGCCCCCCTCACGGGTTTCCCCCGGCGGTTTTTTCGGCGGCGGACCGGCGCCAAAAATTGAACATGCACAATCTTCCGTCCCGGGTTTTGGAGGGAAAAATGTGCATCTCAATGGGGGGGGGCTGTTTTCCCCCTCATCGCGAGAAAAGCGCCCCCCCGGGCCGTGGGGCGGCCCCAAAAACCCGGGCAAATACGGCCGTAAAAAACACGTCGGCTCAGATTCTCGCTGTGAATGTCCAACAATGATTCATGCATTCACCGAGGAGTTTTGGGTAGCGGTACAAGGTTTTCTTCAATCAAATGAAGTTTCTGTAAAGCCTGATATGAGTCAGTGGGTGTGGGGTGTAGAACCAAAAGAAGGACGAGGACAATTAAGTTGAACCAGCTCGGTGCGGTGTCATGAGCACAATACACTGATGTGTGATAAGGACGGGACAATGTACAAGTAACTCACTACTTAGTCATGTGCACACTACAAGCTATAGTGACGGAATAGCACCGTCCCGAGCACATGCCACCAGAGGGCATACTACTATACACGGGCATTAGTGTACACGACCGTTCAAAAGTTTGGGGTCACTAAGAAATTTCCTTATTTTTGAAAGAAAAGCAGTTTTTTTTCAATGAAGCTAACATTAAATGAATCAGGAATCCACTCTATACCTTGTTAATGTGGTAAATGGCTATTCTAGCTGCAAACGTCTGATTGTTAATGCAATATCTACATAGAGGCCCATTTCCAACAACCATCACTCCAGTGCTCTAATGGTACATTGTGTTTGCTAACTGTGTAAGAAAGCTATTGGATATTTTGAAAACCCTTCTGCAAGTATGTTAGCACAGCTGAAAACAGTTTTGCTGATTAGAGAATCTGACCTTCCTTTGAGCTAGTTGAGAATCTGGAGCATTACATTTGTTGGTTCGATTAAACTCGCAAAATGGCCAGAAAAAGAGAACCTTCATGTGAAACTCGACAGTCTATTCTTGTGCTGAGAGACGAAGGCTATTCTATGTGAGAAATTGCCAAGAAACTGAAGATTTCCTACAACAGTGTGTATTTACTCCCTTCAGAGGAGGGCACAAACAGGCTCTAACCAGAGTAGAAAGAGAAGTGGGAGGCCCCGCTGCACAACTGAGCAACAAGACAAGTACATTAGAGTCTCTAGTTTTAGAAATCGACGCCTCGCAGGTCCTCAACTGGCAGCTAGTGTGTGTTCACACAGCGTTTGTTAGATATGTTTTTGGGTACGGTTTATATACTGAAGATTGGACCCCAAAACGTATTTAACAATGTTCAAGTGTTGATTTCAATGTAAAATATGGATCGTAGTTCAGACGATATGTGTTTTACATATGTTTTTGCATTACGTTAAATGGATGCGTTCAAAGAATTGACATGTCAATTCTTGATTCGTTATATGCATTGAAAAGTCCATAGAAACAATAGGAATATGTTTTTGCAGTCCAGAAAACGTATCCAAAAATATACAAAACTTTGTGATATATGGGGTTATATGATAGAGGGAGAGGAGCTGAGCTCTGTGATATATGGGGTTACTGTATATGACAGAGGGAGAGAAGCTGAGCTCTGTGTATATAGGGTTTTTATGATTTGAGGGAGAGGGAAGATGAGCTCTGTGATATATTTGGGTATATGATAGAGGAGAGAAGCTGAGCTCTGTGATATATAGGGTTATATGAGAGAGGAGAGAGAGCTGAGCTCTGTGATATATAGGGTTATATGATAGAGGAGAGAAGCTGAGCTCTGTGATATATAGGGTTTTATGATAGAGGAGAGAAGCTGAGCTCTGTGATATATAGGGTTATTGATAGAGGAGAGAAGCGAGTCTGTGATATATAGGGTTATATGAGAGAGGGAGGAAGCTAGCTCTGTATATATAGGGGTTTTATGATAGAGAGAGAAGTGAGCTCTGTGATATATAGGGTTTTTATGATAGAGGAGAGAAGCTGAGCTCTGTGTATATAGGGTTAATGAGAGGGGGAGAGAAGCGAGCTTGTGATATATAGGGTTATTGAGAGAGGAGAGAAGCTGAGCTCTGTGATAAAGGGTTATATGATAGAGGAGAGAAGTGAGCTCTGTTATATTGGGGTTTATATGATAGAGGAGAGAACAGCTCTGTGATATATAGGGTTATATATAGAGGAGAGAAGCTGAGCTCTTGATAATGGGTTATATGATAGGGAGAGAGCTGAGCTTGTATAGTTTGCACTGATAAAATTGATGGGGGGGAAAGCTGTCGATCACTGTATGCGGCCGAGATAAGCAGGACATCCACTGTCATTTGAAGGGGTTTTCTTACCGCAGAAATTGGCTTTAAACATGTAGGCAAAGGTAAATTAAGACTTTTACCAAGTACACTGCTGTTACTGTTCTGATGCCTCTACCCTGTGTCAGTCACTGCACTGGTTGCCCACCGTACAGGAACGTTAAACTAGCCTCTCCCCCATAAAGCTCTCCACAGCGCTGCTCCTCCCTACATTCCTCCCTAGTCTCTGTCTACCCCCTACCCCGGGGTCTCCGCTTGCTGATGAAATCAGATACATTCCTCAATCATCGAACCTCCCGCCGCCTACAAGATTTTACACTGTGGCACCAAATTTCTGGAATATGCTACCCCGGGGGGCGCGGCACATTCACACCCTACATTTTAAGAGGGGCCCCGAAAATACATTTCTCGGTCTGGCCCCCCAAAATCCCTAATGCTATCACACACATCTGTATCCCTGCACTTGGGGACTCCAGGCACTTATCTGTATATAGATGTACAGCTGGTGGAGGGTTTATCCCTTTTTCATTAAACCCATCCCCCCATTTATTAAACATGGCGGACCATTGTAAACTTTGGGACTTCTTACCCCTATGTTTCACCCTACACCCTAATAGATTGTAAGCTTCACGAGCAGGGCCCTCACACCTTGTGGCTCATTTGTAATACTTTAATTGTAAGATGTATGTTTACCCCCTTGAATTTGTAAAAATTGCGGAATTGTTGGGCCTATAGAAAAAAAAGATTTTTATTATCAGCTTTATTTAGTTATAGCAGTTTTTTATCTCGCTTGTTTACACAAGTTTCTCTGTTACCGTCCACCTCTCTTTTGCTCTGAGCCCTGGCCAGGATGGTGTGTCCCCCCCCCCCTCTATTCCTTATATTGAAGATGGGAGTTTTATTACATTACTTACTGACAAGCTTTAACCCTTTATAACACTAAGCTTTTTTGTCCCGCGGTTTCCAAACCTCAAACCAATGTCCCTCTAACAGTCAGCTAGAATAGCAAAGCTATATCCAATCAAGCTGTTAAAACCCCCCATAGTCACAAAGTGGGAAGCAGAAGCTTTCTGTGGCTCTGTTAAACTGCATGGTGTGGAGGTTTGTAGACACATTTTGGGCACTGTTCACATCCGCATCAGAGGTCCCGTTGGGAACCTTAGTCTCTAGTTCTGTTGGAAATGAATGAAAAAATAGCATTATTTTTTCCAATAAAATGAGACACCAAGGTGGAAACCTGATGGCCGCCGCAGTAGTCAATGAGGCCTGGTCGGCGTGCTCGGTGCCTGTTGTAACACGGGTCAAGTTCCAAACACACACTTTGGCACAAATGTGAACCAGGCCTGGTTTGGCACCGCGGTGCTTCCCCGCACTTGTGGTGAATCTGTGCACAA
Organism: Phyllomedusa bahiana; assembly: GCA_025379985.1. NCBI lineage: Eukaryota > Metazoa > Chordata > Amphibia > Anura > Hylidae > Phyllomedusa > Phyllomedusa bahiana. The sequence goes on from JAODAL010001888.1 coordinate 56,045, forward strand.
CCACCATGTGTACAGACCCCTGTACATGTACTGCATGGGAGCTTCCTCTCCACCCTCGTTGCACTTTGCATATCTTTCTGTGAAGTTCCCATGCAAACATTCAGATCCCATACACTATGACAGGCATCCTCAAACGGCGGCCCTCCAGCTGTTGGGAAACTACAACTCCCATCATGCATTTATATAATCTATAACAGTGGGAATGATGGGAGCTGTAGTTTTCCAACAGCTGGAGGGCCGCCGTTTGAGGATGCCTGCACTATGATGTATGAGGAAGAACACGGAAGCCATGGCTGAGCGGGGCTGATCCCAGTTGTGTAATCTGCCCTATAGACAACATGCAGAGCGTCACAGCACAGAGCGGCCGCCTACATGCTGTCACTTGGCAGGAAGCCCAGATAACATTGTGTGGAGCACAGGAAAGACCAAAGCTTAGTAACCCTATCATTAGGAACATCACATGCCGCTCTATGTAAACACACAATGGCACAAGCAATACCTTACAGTAACATCGGCGCGCAGGCTCCACACGGCAGTGACCTCACTTCTCTCAAAAACATTTTCGATTGCTTTATCAGTGGATTCCTGACCCCCGTCCTCCACACACCTTCCTGAACAGACACATTTTCAATCTTTTTCAGTACATACGGATTGGTCGCTACAGCACTCTCTTGCTCTCAGTTATTCTCTCAGTTATTCTATCAGTTATGGATAGCAGGCGTGTGAGTGGTTATCAGTATTTTATACACTTCAGCAAACTCCCCTGTATGGTACTGTGGCTCTTTTGCGTGCAGGTGTGAACTGGTTCCTGTCCAATGTGTAGTTATGTACTAAGCAAGTGCTCCCCTCATGGATAGTACCCCGTTCCCCTGAAAATAATACAGTGTCTTATATTAAAGGGGTTGTCTCTCTACAAGGATTGCTTTTTATGTTAAAGATCTTGCAAAAACAAGTCACTTTGCAATATGTGTCCATTAACAGTGTCCTACCTATTCCTAGATATCCCCTCTTGTATAGGCTGCATCAGCTTATAAAGTCACTATAGCTACAGACCTGTTTGATCTCTCCTGAAAGGCTGCCAGCACTGGTTGCTATAGCTACAGACCTGGCTTCTACTGCAGCCTAGTGGAAGCCAGTAAACATGCCCCTGAATTCAAAGTGAAACCAAGAAAACAGAACCGAGGTAAGATCAATCAATGTAGTGAGACAATCCCTTTAATCTTTGCTCCAAAAAATGCACTATGTCTTATTTTCAGGGGATGTCTTATTTTTCCACAAATAACATGCAGGGACTTGTAGAACTAGAAGTTCCAGCATGCCCCATCAGCCATCCTGTGAGATGTGTGTGTGTCAGTATAACTGCTCTGTTCTTCGCCCCTCCTCCCCCATACCTCTCTTACTTGTACACTTTCTGTCTCCTGTCCTGGGATGTTCGGGACCTGTGGTGACATTAAGGTCACATGACCTCCCTGCACAGGTCCTTCACCCCTATGCTAAGACAATATGTTCCAGCACTGTTTCTCTGGGTGTGCGGGGCTTGGAAACACCCATGCCCCCACCTTTCTCTCTGCCTGCCCTTAGGGACGGCCCTGTGTATGGGGAGCTGCAGCAAGGACTTCTGCTATGCCTTATTTTCAGGGGACGCCTTATATTAGGAAAGTTTGAAAAAAATCTCACTATGTCTTATTTTTGGGGAAACACGGTAGGTGTGCGAGTGGTTGTTCATCAGTATTCTGCATCTGTGTAACTTCCCTTGTGTAGCAATTGGGCTTTACTGCAGCTTACTGGGGAATGGGTTTTTGTCCTGTCATTGTGCAGTAAGTTTGGCCGTGTGTCTGATCTCGGTTATGCTACTAATTTTTTCTCCTTTTTCTTATGATACAAAAGGCTGTATTTTTATGTACTTTTTAGATTACATTTACAGAGCTTTGATACAAAAAGCTAAACATACAAAAATAAGAAAAAAAATGCACAGCACTCCAATCAGAAATTAAGCAAAAGGATGATTTATTCCCCCCATGCTCAGAAAACGACGTTTCAGCTCCCTCACAGAGCCTTTGTCAAGCTGAGAATAGTGAGCAGTTTGCGCATGCGCAGTACTCATCATTTGTTTCAATGGGCGTTCCAAGCACAGTCAAATGGTGTGTATCTTGACGAAGGGTCACCAAAAGTGTCCAACGAGAATAGTGAGCAGGTTGCGCACGCACAGTACTCGTCATTTGTTTCAATGGGCGTTCCAAGCAGACAATGATGGCACATCCTAGCGATATGCCATCATTGCCTGTCATGGCAAAACCCCTTTAAGAAGGAGCTCCAATAGTGTCCAAGCAGAATAATGAGCAGGTTGCGCATGCGCAGTACTCGTCATTTGTTTTAATGGGTGTTCAATGGTGTGTATTTTAAAGGGGTTCTGCCGCAGTGTAAAACATGGCCGCCGCAAGTGTAAAACATGGCCGCCACTCACAGCACCGCACCTATCAGACAATGATGGCACATCCTAGCAATATTCCACTATTGCCTGTTGTGGCAAAACTCCTTTAAGAAGGCGCTCCAATAGTGTCCATGCAGAATGGAGAGGAGGCTGCGCATGCGTGGTACTCATCTGTTTCAGAGGGCGTTCCAGTACAGCCAAGCAGTGTGCTCAACTGTACCCAGGGAGGAAAGGGATGCCTCCATTTTGGTTTCTTGCACCCCGCCCACCTCCACGGTTATATCAGTGCAGCTTGCAAGGTTGGTGTTTTTTTATTTTTCTATCTGGATTATGGAGGTCGGTTGGCCCAACGTGAAGTCTGAATTTGGCTCTATTGAGAGGTAAAGATAGCGTAGGACCACCCGACCTGAGATCCCGTTGTAAGCCGGGGGTGGCTTAAGCATTTTTTGATCAAAACGTGCGAACTAAGAATCTCAAAGTTTTTTCATGTCTGATAGATAGCATAAATGCCACTTTAGAGGTTTCCATGTATTGTATACCCCCCCTGTACTGAATGTAGAGTAGCGCGCATGCGCAGCCCCCTCTCCATCCTGCATGGAGACTTTCAGACGCCCCTTGTCAAGGGCTGTTGGGATGTAGTAAGGAGTCCCACATAGAGGTGAGGGTGATCTCCTCTCTGTATGGAGACTTATGTGTGCGGGTCACTGGACGCTGACTTTCCTGGCTGCTGGCTCTGGGTTCGGCATGTTACTGCTGCCCCCTATGGCCAGAGCCTCATTGGTGAGCTATCGTAGTTTCATTGTTGGTGTATCGCCAGCACAGTCCGCCATCAGCCGCTGCCCCCAGTGGGGCTCCCATGTGCACTAATGACAGCACAGCCGGCAGCAGCAGCAGAAACTCCCCGGCTGTGGCCACACCCACTGCCCAGCTGCGGTGGGACTACAACTCCCACAATGCACTGCACGACACGCCCTCGGCTGGGACTTGTAGTTCCACATGGGCTACGCCGCTGCCCGTGATTAGATTATATTCTAGACGGGGAGGCCCGAGGCCAGCAGCCCGAGCTCCGCACAGGCAGCCCCCGCTGAGCGCTACAGACAAGGCGCAGCACACCGCCAGCACAAGCACACAAGTAAGGGCGACAGACCTGTCCGTGTCCGCTGCCGACTCCGAGCTCCCACCGCTTGTGTCAGGAAGAGCTGGCGCTTCCGTACTGGGCTGCCCAGCGAATGACACATCGCCGCTACCATGTCAACAGCCGTGATTTACAGTAGGTGGTGGGGCAGTGTCGATTGTAAACACAGAGCGGACAAAACTTTATTGACAGGCCCGCACCACGTGACCGCCTGGCGGCTCTTCCGGGTCTCGCAGGCGGCTGCCACTCATAAGATGGCGGCTGGATGGCGCGGCTCGTGATCACTGGGGCTGCGGTACCGGTGCGGCTCTGCGGCGCTGTAAGTGTATGTGAGGCGCAGGTGACTCAGCTTGGGTTACGGACGTGGTTCTGTTTGAGAGGCTGACATCCGGGGTCTCTGCACCTGCCTGGATGGGGCGTCCGAGGACAGGTGTCTCCCTTCAAGTACAGGCGCTGTGTTACAACGGACAATCCTGCAGCAGTCCTGACCGCCCGCTCCCCTCCCTCCCCGGCAGTTTACCTCCCTCCCTCCTCGGCCGTCTTAGGTTTATCAGAGTTGTGGTTGATACAAAGGAAAGCAAAAATACAATACAGTAGTTTGCTCCTTCATTTATTGCTATTATTTTTGTAAAAAAAATTTTAATTCCCCATAATAAAAATGAAGGTAATTATCCTACCATTTTGTGTATGCAGCTCCTATGCAGACCTGTGTACCAACTATAAATAAGCCCAGTGTGAGGTCTGACCCTATAGGCACGTATCACTTGGTGTTGTCCCCTTTATATCAGGGCTGTGGACTCAGCAAGCCAAAGCTCCGACTCTGATTCCTCAATTTCCCAAACCTCCGACTCCTGACTCCCTCATACATTGCGCATGTTTAAGTGATAAGTTTACTGTAGTAAAATGGTCCCATCAGGCTGTTTATCACCTTATGATACAATAATCAAGCTATTTAGGTAGAACAGACACTGACAAGCAATAGGGTAACAATGTTTTGATCTTTTGAACACTTGTGGGTAGAGTGGAAGAAAAAGCTGTATTTGTATCCAAGTCCAGTCTGCACCAACATCGGGAATGCGTAAAAGAGACCTGGGGTCAGATTTTGGTCAAGATGTGATTGAATCTGATCCAGAGCCCAGAAGGATTCAGGCAGAAATGAAAACCAAAAGGTGGATTTCCCAAATACTAACAACAATAATATCAACTACCATTTTGATTTTTAGGAGCAAAACGGTAACAATGCAGTTACAGGAAAGCATCGGCAGAACTAAGCAGATGCTAAATACTTGCAAGTCACATTTATGTATAAGATATGTAAGATGACTGTATATACAATTACAGTAGCCTCGTGTAGTGGATGGTGAGATATGGAGCCTGAAAGTCACAAGTTCAAAACATTGTTACCCTTTTGCTTTTCAGTGTCAAATATATTTATTGGATACGACTTTGGGACACAAAAAAATTGCAGAAACATTTGTGGAGTCTCTGAATTTGTACTGAGAAACAGTGTTGCCTCCATCAGATCCTGCATACATGACCTCACATCTGATCTCATTATTTCCAGGCTAGAGAACGGCCTCTCTACACTAACTTGGGTTGGGGGAAAACGGTGACCACAGGGGCAACATCTCTAACAATGTCAGGGTATAAAGGATTGCCTCGGCCACAGTCAGTTTTGATGAATGGTTGATCTTCTACTTCTTTGAAAGCAGGTGAAAATTTGCTGAAATCTGTTTGCTATGGAGCAGGAATCTTTTCCCCTGGGGCAGCGCTTTGCCTGCTCCATGTCATCAATTACACTCCTCATGTGATGAGGCTGAAGATATGGGAGCAGCAGCACTGGCCGGACCCAATTCCTCTTTGCACTGCATGAAACTAACTGGACCAACTTATTATATATTTTGGGAGTCGGTCCCTTTTATGACGACTCCGACTCCTGTAAAATAGCCACCGACTCCCCGACTCCGACTCCACAGCCCTGTTTTATCTACCCATTTCCATCACACCAGCCAAGTTCCCAGATGACTAGCTATTAGTGTTGGGACCTGCTATTGGGGAGCCCTTATCGCTGGAAAAATTAGCCTCTATGTTCACACGGCTTATTCACTCTTTAATTGCGGGATGGATTCCGCCCCGCAATAACGGCGTGTGTACGGGGGCGGGGCGGCAGCTCGCCGGCCCCATAGCCTTTCATTTTCCAGTTTGTGTATCCCACCGAGATAATGTGCATGTAAGGCGATGTTCACACGGTTGATTTTGGGATGGATTTCATTCCGTATTGCGCACCATGCTGCGCTCCAATACGGCTGGAATCCGTCCCAGTCATTACGGTAATCCACAGTTCTCATAGAGAACTATGGATTCCGTCTCCTCTCCCGCTCGCCGGATTTTGCGTCGTGTCATGCACAAGTGACATGCACATTATCCCGCCGGGATACACGCCGTGGATAATGAAAGTATGGGGCCCCCGTACACACGCCGTAATTGCGGGCGTAATCCGTCCCGCAATTACGCCGCGAATCAGCCGTGTCAGCATAGCCTCACTTTCTCCCCGCTCGCCGTATTCGCTGAGCGGAAAGAGGAGACGGAATCCATAGTTCTATGAGAACTGTGGATTACCGTAATGACTGGGACGGATTTCAGCCGTATTTGTGCGCAGTACGGCGCGCAATACGGACTGAAGTCCATCCCAAAATCGGCCGTGTGAACAAACACTAAATGTTTGAGAACAGCTGTGGTCTCCATTGATTGTCCACCTCACCATTGTTACCGTCTCATGTTCTCATAGGGCAGGGGTTTCAAACTCCTTCACACCGAGGGCCACGTCTGCATTAGGGTTGTTCTCAGTGGGCCTTGGACAGTGGCTAAGGTGAAGCACTCAGAGCTGTGCCACCCCCTGTGAGTTGCTGAATGTAGAATCTCAAAATTTAGGATGGTGTCTGCTCCTTGAGTTGGTGAATCCACCTCTTGCAGGTGCTGGCTGTGTCTTCCAAGGAAAGTGTAGAGCCCGTCCATCTGTGTCCGGACCTTGTCCATCCTTGCTCATTGTATCTAAGCACTTGTGGGCCACCTAGAATGGCAGTGCAGGACGGATTCAGCCCATCACCTCTGAGTGTGACACCTGCCTCATAGGGCATTAGATAAGGCGATCTTCCATTGCTTATTTGTTCTCATACTGTGTTGCATTGGATTTTTTTTCAGCGCAATGAAACGGAAAGAAACAAATGCAGAGGCATCTGCTCCATCAACCGGTTCTGCAGCACGAATCACAAGAAACCTTTCTGTCCGTAAGTGGAGTGCTTATTTTCTCTATCATTTTAATGTTTCTCATGGATTTGGTTCCCCTTCTTGTACTGGAGAGGAAATTGGGGGACATATCAATACTGTATATACTACCAGTACATAGTAGTCTGTGGCGGTGACACATGGACATCTGACAGTATCGCCCTTAGGGTACAGTCACACGGCAGTTGTAAAATACCGGTCGGATTTGTGGATTTTTCCGTTCCCCCTAAACCATTGAATAGTACACCTTCTGCCCAAAAAAACGGGCGTAAAATTGTGCATGTTAGGCTATGTTCACACGGGTTAACTGCGGGACGTAATTACGTCCCGCAGTTATGCCATGTGGGCGGGGGAGGGAGTGGGAGGCCGGCACTTCACCGGACCATAGACTATCATTACTAGCGGCGCGTATACGCCGCTAGAAAATGACATGTCAATTATCTCCCCCCTCGGCGTATTGTGCGAGCGGGGAGAGGAGACGTAATCCATAGTTCTCTATGAGAACTGTGGATTACCGTAATGAATGGGCCGTTTTCAGCCCGTAATTTGCGCACTTCGGCGCATAATTACGGACCGAAATACGGCTCATTTTAAGCCGTGTGAACATGGCCTTAGGAGTTTTTCGGAATGCCGGTGGTTTTGAAATTCGTCCGGCAGAAAATCAGTTTAGTGTGGAATACTGGTTGGCTTTTCTATTAGTCTATGCGGATAGTTGCTAGTCGGTTTTCAGACTGTTTCCAAATCCGCAAACAGTCTAAAAAAAATCCCACCAAAAACCCTGCCGTGTGAACGTACCCTTATTGCGGTGCTATGCTGTGGGTCAGACATATTCAAGCTACTGCTCAGCACAGCCAAATACTATATTTTATTCTGTAGGGTTGTGTGAAGACTTCAAGTGATTAAAAGAAAATCCTCATCTTCACTTTTTTTTTTTTTTTTTTTTTTAACAAAAAATAGGTTTATAGCAAAATTGTGTCAGAATTTACCAGATATCTTGATACAAAAAATGGAGAATGTCACAGAAGATCAATCAAGCAGAAGACGTAGACAAATATGACAAGTACTAAACATGTGAAATTGTCAGGTTAATGTATAACAATTAAAAAAAAAAAAAAAAGCCGCCAACAGCCAATAAAGCCCGAAAGGAGCAAAAGCAATAAACAATTTAAAGCAAATAACAAGTAGCTTCTGTGTCATTAAATGTACAGTACGAATGGGAATATACATATGAGCAATGGTGAGCATATCCGATCTATCAGGTGGTACAGGAGGGAGACCTCGAGAGGCAGAAAGGAGGAGAGACTCCTCCACCATGGGTAAATACAAGACCGAAACGAGATGTCCAGTATGAAATGACCAGTCAACATGTCTGAAAGGAGTCATGCCATTTATTTCAAATTTTAGAGAATTTATCAGGCCATCCCATATAATGATAAATGTACTTAAAAGGGAGAGTGACGTCATCAGAATTGAGCCATTCTGTAGGGCAGTGTGGTTAGACAGCCAGTGAGGAGCAATTGTTTTCCGAGCAATAATTAAAAGCTCAATAAGACCCAAACAGTCGGACAAAGAGGGGTAACCTTCAGGGTCTGGGGCATGGTCTAGGGTCATAAGGCAGCGGACGTCCCATCCGATCATTTAGACATTTGAGAACTTGGTCCCAAAAGTCCCATATTTTCGGAGAGGACCACAGAAGGTGAAAAAATGAACCGGGAGAATTTAGACATTTCAGACATTCATTAGGAAACTCGGGATGAAATTTGTTCAAATGACGCGAAGTAGAATACGCTCAGTGTAAAATATACGTTCACCATATATTGGGGAGATCAGTCTAGGAGTCTCTAAGGCCAAAGCCCGTTGTTCCTCAGAAATGCTCCCCATGTCCTTCTCCCATGTTGACCTGTTTAGCTAGGAAAGACCACCCAATTTCTTCAGCAACAGCAGTGCATAGAAACTAGTGACAAGCTCCTGTGGGGTAGGAGATACCAGTAGGTGTGTTAAAGGGAATTCCTTAAACTCTGCTGCAGTAGTTGGAATGGAAGTGCAGACTTAACTTAGGACTAAAAACAGCAAGAATTGGGTATTTCAAGCTTGGAGGCCAGACTGAAATAGCTATTAAACGGTGTACATTACTCCTTTGCTTCCAATAAGAAACGATACGTCTCCTCTCGCCCGCCCGGCGAATCCGCCGGGCGGGGAGATAATTCACCTGTCACTTTCTAGCGGCGTATACGCGCCGCTAGCAGTGATAGTCAATGGGCCGGCGAAGTGCCGGCCCCCTGCTTACTCCCCCGCTCCCGCCCCGCCCCCGTCCACACGGCGTAATTGCGGGGCGAAATTACGTCCCGCAATTAAGCCGTGTGAACATAGCCTTAAAGGGAATTCCTTAAACTCTGCTGCAGTAGTTGGGAATGGAGAGTGCAGCACTTAACTGTAGGAACTTAAAAAAGCAAGAATTGGGTATTTGAAGCTTGGAGGCCAGCTACTGAAATATCTTAAAGACGGTGTACATTACTCCTTTGCTTCCAAAAGGAAACATCAAGGGGTTGAAGCTCAGGAAAATCAGCCCATTTCATTAATTAGCTAACGTGTAGGCAAAGGTAAATAAAAATTCTAATCAAATACACTGCTGTTTTGATTTTGCGTTATATGAAAGATAAAGCAGGTTATCTATCCTGCTGGGTTACTGACCACTGCTGTGCTCTAGCTACCCAGACCCTTACTGCTAAGACATAGTACAAAGTCATGTAAAAAAACAAAAAACGGTGGTGCGGCTGCTAGAGCAGAGAAGTCTATAACCTAGGAAACCATCTGTAAAAAAGGATAGAAAACCTGCTGTATCTTTAAGGAAAATCAGAACAAAGATCAATGTTATAAGAATGTTTATTTACCTTTTGCCTATGTGTTTAAAGCTAACTGAATGAGACGAAGTCCAAGGGGAATATCCTTATAATTTATAGTGAACGGCACATTTTTCCTATATTTTATCAGTTGCTTCAGAACCTCTTTTTGAAGAGTAAGAGTATGTTCACATGGGACAGATACTCTGCAGATTTCCCATCAGGATTTGTAGGTGTAAAATCCACACTGTATTGCAGAAAATGTAGTTGTGTAAAATTGACTTGTTTAAATCTACAGGATGTCTATGTTGCAGATTTTCTCCATTGAGCTAAATGGTAAAGTGAAAAACTGCAACGAAACCAAACTTAAAGGGGTTGTATCATTCATTAAATGGTCTTCAGAATAAGGGGACAGTGAAAACAAGCAACTTTGCAATTGGATGTCATTGGCAAAGCGGTCTTGTATTCACAGGAGCCTCAGGAGCCAGCAGGAATAGTGAAGGGGGTATGATGTCACCCAGTCTGGAGGGGAAGAAGCGCCCCTGCATTTCTAGAGTTGAGAAGCTGAGAGCAGTTTGAATCAGCCGAACTAAAGAAGCGATACATCCCCTTTAATGTGGGTTTTTCAAATACAAAAAAAAAACCCCACTGGTCATCACTTATCTAAACTGTCCTAATTGCCCACAGCAACCAAACAGAGCTCAGTTCTCAGCTTAGCGTAAAAAAAGAAAGCTACGCTCTGATTGGTTGCTACGGGAAAAAAAAGACAGTCTTACTATTAGATAGTTTTGGTAAATGAGACCCACTGCTCTGATGCTCCCATGAACAATTCTTTGGCCCCCTGCTGGTCACTGGGTACCCGTCATCCATTGGAGATGTGTATGTTGTAGCTAGTCACAGGGTGCAGTGGCCACATGTAATTAAAGGGGTTGTTTCACTACAAGGATTGCTTTTTATGTTAAAGATCTTGCAAAAACAAGTCACTGCAATATATGTCCATTAACAGTGTCCTACCTATTCTGAGATATCCCCTCTTGTATGGGCTGCATCAGTTCCTCAGGTCGCTATAGCTACAGACCTGTTTGATCTCTCCTGATAGGCTAATAGCACTGGTTGCTATAGCTACAGACCTGGCTTCTACTGCAGCCTAGTAGAAGCCAGTAAACACGCCGTGAATTCAAAGGGAAACCAAGAAAACAGGACTGAGGTAAGATGAATCAATGTAGTGAGACAACCCCTTTAAGAGTCACCCTAATAGGTTGGGTGTACAGAGATTGCTGGGGACCAAGAAAGCCATGGGAGGTAAGTGAGTTGTTTTGTTATTTTCTATTGGGACGTGAAACCAGCACGATTTGGTGCAGATTTTCTTGTGGATTTCCATGATGGTTATAGATTGTATAATTATGTACTGCACACCTGCCTTCTATGAACATACATTAAGGGTGAATTCCCAAAACACAGATTTGCTGTGGAGTTTTTCCGCAGGTAAATCTGCACATGAAAATCTGCAACAGATCGTGCAGATTTTACCATATTCAATTCAGTGGGGTAAAATCCAGTCGATCCACAATAAAAACTCACATACTGCAGATTTAAAAAAATCATTCTTCATGTTGATATCTGTATGGAAAATTTCTAACACGTGGGCATAGAGTTTATAAACTCCCATCTACATGGCTTATTCTAAGGCGCTGCAGCTTTTTCTTGCACAAATCTGTGAGTCTATCTGCTCTTTCTCTCTCTTCTTGTTTTGGCTTACAAACAGCACCACAAAATACGTGTGTGACCCAGCCTAAGGTAAGAGATCCGGTTTTCTGAGCTCTACAGCACCTGGGTTGTGTTTCGGCTGCTGCAGAACATAACAGTACACCTCTTTACATTGCACCATTCAGACTCTGAAAAATCTTGATCTCTAATTAAAAAAAAAAAAATGTGCAAAAAAAAATAGGCATAGGAGACGGAACTTTTTGCAAAATTTTTTCAGAAAAAGATATGTAGTGTCTATGTGGCATAACTGATCTCTGTATAAACATCCAGTTCTTAGGCCATGTTCACACGGCTTAAAATGGGTCGTATTTCGGTCCGTAATTACGCGCCAGAGTGCGCAAATTACGGGCTGAAAATGGCCCATTCATTACGGTAATCCACAGTTCTCATAGAGAACTATGGATTACGTCTCCTCTCCCCGCCCGGCGAAGCCGCTGAGGGGGAGATAATTGACATGTGAATTACCAGCGGCGTATACGCGCCGCTAGTAGTGATTGTCTATGGGCCGGCGAGGTGCTGGCCCCCCGCCCCCGGCCACACAGCATAATTGCGGGGCGTAATTACGTCCCGCAGTTAAGCCGTGTGAACATAGCCTAAGGCTATGTCTCCACTGCACAGAAAAACGTTTCCTAAAAACGCTGGAAAAAAACTACTGAAAACCTCTCCCATAGACTCTATTGTAAAAACCCTCCTGCTGTCGTCTTTTGCAACATGCGCTAAAAAACGCCAGAGCCGGGCAGAAAATTTACTACAGGAGTCTATGGAAAGCGCTGGACGTCTTTTGCCGCGTTTTTTCAATGAAAACCCTCCCAGGAGACCCAAGTCCCACCTATAGTGGGTGTAACAAAGGTTATACCTGATCAAATTTGCATACAAGTGTCTGATGTGCCATTGTTCCATTGTTAGTACCATTAGTAATAAAATGATCATGCTTTGGTTGCTAACTATTTTTGCGCAATTCATATTTTTTCGCTAAAAATACATTTTTTTTATTTTTTTTTTTACAGATTTTGCCATTAAAATCCCTTTTTTTTTTACAACTTTTGGTGCTAATAAACTTATCTCGCTTCTGACGCTAAAAATAAGTTTTTTATGGATTTTGCCGCCAAAATCCTTTTCTTAACATATTTTGGTGCTAATAAAGTTCTCTCGCTTCTGACGCTGTAAATGTTTTTTTATGGATGTTGGCGCAAGAATCTTTTTTTACGTTTTTTGGCGCTAATAAAGTTATCTCACTTCTGACGCTAAAAATAAATTTTTTTTACGGATTTTCTCTCTTCTAAAGTTATCTTCCTTTTGTTGCTAAAATACGTTGTTGTTTTTTTAAAGGTTTTGGCGCTAAAACTTTTTTTTACGGATTTTGGCGCTATTAAAGTTTTCTTGCTTTTGTCGCTAAAAATAGGGTTTTTTTACGCAAAAATACGTCTTTTTACGGATTTTGGCGCTAAAATACTTTTACAGATTTTAGCGCTATGGTATTATTTTTCTGGATTTTGGCACTAAGGTTGTTTTTTTTTGTTTGATTTTTTTCAGATTTGGGTGCTAAAATCCTTAAAAACAGATTTTTTTTTTTGCTGCAAAATAAGTGTGTTAGCGCCAAAGTCCATAAAAACGTATTTTAGCATCAAAATCCATAAAAGTATTTTAGGGCCAAAATCCGTAAAAAAAAAACGTATTTTTGGCGACAAAAGCGAGATAACCTTAGTGTCAAAATCCGTAAAAATACGGATTTTAGCACCAAAATTCTTAAAACGATTACAAATAGATGCAGTAATGTGCTTTACATCCCCTTTTGTAGGGCGGAGTTAAATACAATGGCTTAATTTATGCAGACATTAAAAAAACAGGCTTGAAGACCAGCAAAAAACGCGTGTAAAAAAAATGCGCTAAAAAAAACGCAAATTGCCCCATGGACTAGATTGGGGTCCTTTTGTGTTGCCATTTCGGTGTCCATCATTTTAAATGGGGAAAAAAACAATTCTTCATGCTATTTTTATTTATTTATTATTTTTTTAACCGATCATGTTTATTAAAAAGAAATGTCAATATATACGTCATTACAGGATCCGATGCAAAAGAGCTTTCTACAATTTTACCAGTGAGTACAGAGAAAGCAAAAAAAAAAAAAAAAAGTACAACTATCACAAAATGAGCACTTGAACAAACCCATCCTTTCTTCCCTCCACTGCGGGGGTTGAACCAATTTCCAGTGACCATTGTTATCCAAACTTGACACAACATAGGGTTATACTATAGGAGATTAGGGATTATCTGTGGTCCTACATGAAAGTAAATGTGCAACTTTATGCGCATATATTCCTGTATTCAAACAAGTCCTAGAGAGATATGAGAAGATAGTCAGGTCTCTGTGTTCAGATGGAGCACGGATCTTAAAGGGGTTTTCTCACTACAAAGATTAGCTTTTAACTTGTAGAGACAAGTAATTGAAGACTTTATCTCATTTTGAGAGGAGAGAGATTTTATCTGTTTTGAGTGCAGGTTTGAGTTGCTGGTTACGTCAATATCTAAAGTCAACAGATTACAGGGAGTGACGTCGCCATCGATGGAGCTTACTCTCCCAGCAGACTCTTTATCTCTAATAAGATTAGCTTTTGTTTACAGATAAGCAATTGTTTTCACGCCTCGGAGCACTTGTAGCTTTGTTTACTGAAGATTAAATCTCCTGTACTTATGTCTGTAATGTCTCAGCTAGTTATAGAGAAGCTGAATATGTTAGTCATTGCTATAGAACCACCCACATCTTGACGAGACAGTGAATGAAAAACTGCTTGTGACTCAGTGAAACAGAATGGTGAGAAAACCCCTTTAATTACTAAAAAGAAGGGCTGTGGCACTTGTCAGTATACCGTTATTATCATTACCATTGCCGTGGTTAATTTCACTAAAGGGAGAGGCCTTCTATCCATTGACTATAGTAGCTTGACAGCATTTCTGAAAGGTAAGGCTTCTAGGTCCTATATTCTGATAAGGTCTAAGGAGTGCTTTGCACTTGGCCTGGGTTTTGTCATTTACACTTTACAGAGATACCATCTCCCAATTTCCTTTTATGATATCTGTACAAATCTGCTATAAAACGGAAACACAGGCGATCAATGATCTTTTCACAATGCCCATTCATTACAGTGGGTTGCAAAGTATTCATACCCCTCCTCGTTTTTAAACAATATAGCAACACAAAGTAGCAAGTATGAGTGAAGTGTAAAGAAAATGGTACGTGCTTTTCCAAATTTCTGCTAACTGAAAAGTGTTGTCTGTATGTATTCATCCCCCCCCCTCTATACTTTGAGACCCCTTAATAAAAGTGACCAATTGCCTTTAGAAGGCACCTAATTAGTGAATAGATTACATCTGTGTGTAATTTGTTCTCCATATAACTACCGCTGTTTTGTGAAGGACTTTCTAAGGTTTGTTAAAAAACATTGGTGAACAAACAGCATCATGAAAACCAAGGAACACACCAGACAGTTCTGGGATAAAGTTGGGGCAAAGTGTAGTGTTAGATTAAAAAAAACAAAACAAAAACTAGCCCAAGCTCTGAACATCACACTGACCACTGTTGAATCCATCATCCGTAAATGGTAGGAGTATGGCGTACCGACCAAGACATGACTGTCCACCTAAACTGACAGACCACACAAGGAGAGCACTGATTAGAGAACCAGCCAAGATGCCCAGGTTCACTCTGCAGGAGCTGCAGAGATTCACAGCTCAGGTGGGAAAATCTGTTTGCAGGATAACTATATCACACGGCTTATTTCGGGCACGGATTCCAGTCGTATTGCGCGCCGTACTGCGCTGCAATAGGTCTGGAATCTGTCCCAGCCATTACGGTAATCCACAGCTCTCATAGAGAACAGTGGATTCCGTCTCTCCTCCCCGCTCGGCGAATACGCCGCGGGGGGAGAAAGTGACATGTTCATTATCCCGGCGGAATACGCGCCGTGGATAATGAAAGTCTATGGGGCCGGCGAGCTGCCGCCCCGTACTCAAGCCGTCATTCCGGGCGAAATCCGTCCTGCAATTCCGGCTTGAATAAGGCGTGTGAACCCCGCCTTAGACGTGTACTCCATATTCTGACCTTTATGGAAGAGTGTCAGGAAGAAAGCCCTTTTTGAAAGCAAGCCATAAGAAGTCCTGTTTGCAGTTTGCAAAAAGTTCTGTAGGGGACACAGAAAGCATGCTCGATGAGACTAAAATGGAACTTTTTGAACTAAATGCATCTGCTGTACATGGAGGAAAGTCAACACTGCACATCACCCTGAATACACCATCCCCACCGTAAAGCATGGTGGTGGCAGCATCGTGCTGGGAGGAAGGCTTTGCTTCAGCAGGGATGGGAAGATGGATGGGGGAATCCTGGAGGAAAACCTGTTGGGCTACGTCTACACAGCACACAAAAACGATCATATTTTCGGTGGTTTTAGTAATCTAAAACCCCTGAAAATACGACCGTTCAGCCAGCCCATAGATATTAATAGAAAAAAAAACGACTTGTATTTTTTTGTTTGTTTTTTTCTCTGCTCTTTTTTTAGTGCCGGCATTTATAGGAATACTGACGTTTTGAGTTTTCTCGTCCGTTTCCCATAAAATCAATTGTATGGGCCTATGGCAAAAAAACGAGAACAGACCGCGTTTTTTTGCAAATACAATGACAAAAAGCGCGGTGGTGCATCGGACAAAAAAAAAATGGTCCACCTTCCACCAGTTTTTTCTCCGGTTCTGTGTGGATCTAGACTTAGAGAAAGCAAAAGACTTGGGACTGGGGCGTTCACCTTCCAGCTGGACCCTAAACATACTGCCAAAGCTACAATGGAATAGTTGGGATCAAAGCATATTCATGTGTTAAAATGGCTCAAAGTCCAGACCTAAATCCCATTGTGACAGGACTTGAATGTTGCTGTTCCCAAACTTTCGCCAACCAATCTGACTGAGCTAGAGCTATTTTGTAAAGAAGAATGCGCAAAAATTCCAGCCTCTAGATGAGACATTCCCCACCAGACTCCAGCTGTCATTGCAGCTAAAGGTGCTCCTACCGTTAAAATATAACTTGTACATGTGTTGCATCTATAATGTAAAATACAATAAGTACATTTGTGGCTGTAATGTTTAAGAATGGGGTATGATTTACTTTTGCAATCCATTTTACTGAGAGTAAAAGTCGCAGATAAGGTTACGTTTCTGCTCTATGTAAAAACTTTTAAAAATTCCCCTATTTATTTTATTTATATAGCGCTGTTATGTTCCACAGCGCTGTACAGAAATTGTCATTCACATCGGTCCTTGTCACCATTGCGGCCCACAATCTGTTGGACATCAGTCGAGTATATTTCTTGACTTCTTGTGTGGGTCTTTTTTTGCGTTCACCTGCTCTATAGGAAAATACAGTCCGCTGCTTTTCTATAAACAGTACAAATAAAAATATAAAATGGTCACTCCAACGAAATAATGTCCAGCTAGTTCACCCAGATGTGCCCAAAACACAGTGTTGTGAGTTAAAGGGGTTGTCTCCTAATGAATAGCTTCCAATTGTAGGGATACAAAATAAAGACATTTCAATATATTGCATTGTTCCTCTGTTTTCCCTAAAGAGATACAATAATTTATTACCTCTGTGGCTATTTAGTTTCAGAACGCCTGTATAAAATCTCCCAGGGCTGTTTTCAATGAGATAACAGAGAGTGATCATCACACAGGTCAGCAGTGTCAGTCAGTGTCTGTGCTGCCAACAGTAAAAAGCTGATTTTCTCAAGAAACAGCTCGTAATTAGGGCTTTTTGTTTTGGGGATCAGATAGAAGTCCTTGGAGTATTTGAGATATACCTATCTATTAGCATTAAAGACAACCGAGCTTATCAAGCATGGAGATTAGCAAATTAGTCTAAACCAGGAAGTGACAGAGAATTTCTTTCATGCATTCTTTGAAACCCTGTGGGGAGACAACTCCTTTAACCTAGTCACTTTGCTTTTGCCTTATTGTGACTCTACTATTTATTCTGTTTTTTTAGCTGCAATTTGCATTTTCTTGTATCGAAGACAAAGTGAATTTCCAAGGGAGCTGATTTAGTGAGGGATCTGGTAGAATACACTGACAAACTGGAGGCATTGATTTAGCTTAACGGGGATGTTTGCTTTTGCAGGTGAAGCAAAAACCTTCTGGCAGAATCAGCGCAAAGAAGGAAATGTAGATGTTCTATTTAAGGAGGTCCAGAGCAAGGTGCAGCTTCTGTGGCAGAAAATCAAGGATGGGTCGGCAACAAACCAAGGTTGGATTAAAACTGTTCCTTTTCCCCACAATGTGTTAACCAGTAATGGTGTACCTACACCCAGTGGGGTAGCGGGTAAAAGATGATGTAAGGGTATGTTCACACGCCGTGATTTCAGCGCGCATTTCGCCGCGTGTTTGCGCTCTAATATGGGCGAGATGCGCGCCGAAATTACGGTAATCCATAGTTCTCATAGAGAACTATGGATTACACCTCCTCTCCCTGCTCGTACAATATGATCGTATTGTCTGCGCGAGGAGATAAGTGACATGTCAATTACTTGCGGGGAATACACGCTGCGAGTAATAACTGTCAATGGGGCCGGTGTGTTGCCGACCCCCTCGCACCGCAGAAAAATGCGCATATTAGCGCGAGCTTCCGGAACACACGATGTAGTGTACATGCCGTAGTATATCGTGTGAACATACCCTAAGAAGCACACTGCAATGTTCTGCTCTGATTGGTATGTGTACACAGCATTTTAAAGTCCTATATGATCTAAAGCAGCAGTGTCCACCGGGGGCCCCATCAGCCTCATGATTTATCTTAAAGGGCTGATGTAATTTTAGAACTCTATAATTGTAATTTCTCCTTAACAATTAAGCGGGCTGTTAAGAAGTAATTACATTTTTACAGTATTACTGTTACATTCAGCCCTCTGAAGACAAGGAAAAAGAACATATTGTTTAGGTCCTCCTTAAATTGTTTTTCTATACTATGAATATACATATCTCCACACTCATTACCGTCTGCATGCAGTCTGGTCTGACCTATGAGTCAGTAATAGCTCTTCCTCGCCGCCATGTAAAAAAAAACTTGCTGCTCCTCAACTCACTACAATCACTTTGCACTGCAGTGAATATTGCTCATCTACCTTTCTCTTCTTGCAGAACATGGCCCAATACTTTTAGATTTCCCCTCACCTGATGCTATTAGTAGTTTGTTCTTTTTTTTTTTTTTTTAAACTATTTAACTGGGAACACAGGTATATAACTTGTCAGAAGTTCCAGGATTAATTACTTCTACACGCACAAGAATTCCTTACTAACCTAAGGGAATGTGGCAGAGGATGGCATGATGCCAGTGCATGACACTTGTCCATTCTCCCTACACATCTGTCTGATGTCACCTAAGCCCTTGCCCACATTCGAGTGGCCCAGTGCGGAGGTCACACAGCCGCATGCCGTACTCCCTGACTACATGACCCTGACATGAAGCTCATACAGTGGGCACAGGATACCTGCACCCTGTGGAGTCACCACTCTCATGCACCCACATCACGCTCAATACTAGACACTAGCAGCCCTGCTGTGCCTCCTGCATACACCCAAGTAGATGAATCTGCGTTACCCTATGTAGTGCCCAGTACCTCGATGAAAGGACAGTGAAGTAGCGCCCCCACTTGTTCAGGTCGCACACGGTCTGGAAGCCAGCGTTCCGTTTCTTTTCTGCGGACTCCACACATGCCCGGCACTTGTTTCAGAGCTCAGCTCAGAAACAAATGCAGGGACAGATAACGCAAGGCGGCGGGCTGAATTTGGCTCACGGGACTTTGTTTTGACCCTCGTGATCTAAAGGCTATATACACCTCCGCAACCAAATCTGTTTGCAATAGTTCTTGATGAGGACATGTGACCTCTCCTGCCATGTCTGGTTTAGTAAATAACAATTCTGGAGCATCTTCTCTTATAACTCTACATGGGGCTGTTCTTCTCAACTGGGTGCTACCATCAGGGCTGTGTAGTCGAGAATCGAAGCCCATTTTGCAGGAGTCGGAATTGTCATAAAATGGACAGACTCCCAAAATATATAATAAATTGGTCCAGTTAGTTGGATGCAGTGCAAAGAGCAAGAGGAATTGGGTCTAGCCAGTGCTCCGGCACCCATCTGTTCAGCCTCATCAGAGGAGTAGTTTAATTTTGAAAAGTATTTGGATGGCATGGAGTAGGCAAAGTGTTATCGCGGGAGAAAAGATTTCAGACCAGATTTCAGCAATATTTTTCACTTAATTTCAAAGAAGTAGAAGACCAACCTTTCATCAGAACTGATTTTGCCTGAGGCAATTCCTTTATACCCTGACATTGTTGGAGATGTTTCCCATGTGGTCGCCGCTTTGCCACCAACCCAAGTTAGTGTAGAGAGGCCGTTCTCTAGTCTGGAAATAATGACATCAGATTTGAGGTAATCTATGTAGGAGGATCTGATGGTGGATACTATTTCTCAGAACAAATTCATAGACTCCACAAATGTTACTCAGGACGTTTTTGTTGGAAAAAAATGTTTCCCACTTACTGCAGCGTTTTGCATATTTACAATTTTTTAACGTATTTTTTGTATCGTGTAAATATATTTTACACTAACAAGCAAAAGGGTAACAATGTTTGAACTTTTGACTTTCAGACTCCATATCTCACCATTTACTACAGCTTTCAACGTGAGACTCCCATCATTTTAAAGACAATCATCTTGGTTATCTCATACATAAGTTTGACCTGCAACTATTTACCATATGCTTAGTTCAGCAGATTCTCGTCATATAACTGCATTGTTAAGGTTTCGCTTCTGGTGGTGGGACAATCTTTTTCTTGTTACTACAAATTACAACCGGTTCTCACATTCCCTAATAGCTCAGTTATTAGGCTGAATCACAATCGAAAGGTCACTAGTCGAGCAGCCATGAAGAAGATTTCCAAAGAAAAGAGAAGCATCATCATCCAGCTCATCAATGGCGTCTCTGGGCCAAGAAAATTGCCAAACTGCATCATGTGAGGCCCAGACAGCTGGAAGAATATGGAATGAAGTCCATCCATCCATTCAGAAGCCAAGAGGTGACGTCCAGGCAAAATATTCAAGTCAACAAGTCGGCTCATCACAAGGTCTATCAGTGCTAACACGACAGACCCGGCAGTGGAGGCGGCTCGTATGCTTTGCGAGATTGTGATCACCGATGTCCCTGCAAGCACCGGGCAACACACATTACACAGGTCTGGAATGATGGCCGGAAAAAGGTGAAGCCGCAACTTCAATATCTTAATAATAAGCGTCGGCAAAGATTTTGTAAAAAAAAAAAAAAAAGTATGAAAAATAAAAGATTGGAAATGGGTGATTTGGTGCGATGAGATGAGTCAATAGACCGGGCTCGGATGGAGGCAAATGGGTCTGGAAGAATCAAGGGAAAAGGGGGCTAACGGATCGAGAAAATGAAGAAACTTTCAAGTTCGGTGGAAGAAGCCTGAGGTATGGGATGTTCACAGCCGAGAGTGATACTTGACAGATTGATGTTACTCATGCTGACTATATGTGAGTAGGAACAAATGAGTTACTTATATACTTGATACAGGGTATGAAAAGGACAATATAGTGTCCAGCAGGACAACGATCTGAAGCAGACGTCAGGTTGGAGAAGGAATGTTCAATGACAATGAAGTAGAGTTGCTGTATTGGCCTCCAGTCCCCAGACCTCAACCCAATCCAACACTTGTGGGTAGAAGTGAAGAAAACTCTATTCATAACCAAGTCCAGTCTGCACCAACAATGAGAACGTGTAGAAGAGACCTGGGGTCAGATTTTGGCCAAGACATGCTTGAATCTGATCCAGAGCCCTGAAGGGTTCAGGCAGTGATTTACCAAATACTAACAAAACAATAAAAATTAACATTTTGATTTTTAGGTCTAAAACAGTAAATTTGCCGTTGCATGACAAGAATCTGCAGAACTAAGCAGAAGCTATATACTTGCAAGTCACATTTATGTATAAGATAGGGAAGATGATTGTCTATAAAATGATGGTAGCCTCATGTACAAAGCTGTAGTGAATGGTAATAATGGAGCCTGAAAGTCCCAAAAAGATCAAAACTGTTACCCTTTTGCTTGTCATGAATTTTACCTAAATAGCTTGATATTGTATCATAAGGTGATTAAAAAGCCTAATGTTACCGTTTTATACATAAAGTACACTTAACAGCCCATGTATAGGAGATTAAATTGATCGAGTTTTGTTACCGGCTCCACAGCCCTGGTTTTCCGGTCCGTTTTGAAAGGGTGTAAACTCTGCACACACTGACGTAAGCACTGATGGACAGTGTCAGACTGTGTGAACCAACCCCAGTGTAACACCAGGACAATTTATGTATAAGATAGGAAGATGATTGTCTATAAAATGATGGTAGCCTCATGTACAAAGCTGTAGTGAATGGTAATAATGGAGTCTGAAAGTCAAAAGATCAAAACATTGTTACCCTTTTGCTTGTCAGTGAATGTTCTACCTAAATAGCTTGATTATTGTATCATAAGGTGATAAAAAGCCTAATGTTACCGTTTTACTACAGTAAAGTTATCACTTAACATGCGCCATGTATGAGGGAGTCGGGTAAATTGAGTCGGAGTTTTGGCTTACCGACTCCACAGCCCTGGTTACCGGTCCAGTTTTGAAAGGGGTGTATCTCTGCACACACTGACTGTAAGCACTGATTGGACAGTGTCAGACTGTGTTGGAACCAACCCCCAGGTAGTAACACCCAGCTGACAGATACACTGACAAGCAAAAGGGCACCAATGTTTTAAACTTTTGACTTTCTGTATCTCACCGTCCACTACAGCTTTAACCCCTTTAGGACCCTGGACGTACTCATACGTCCCAGGGTCCCTAAGGGGCTTTGCAGGGCGATCGCTCCGCTAATCGCCACTAACACCCGGCCGTTACCGTGCGAACGGGCAGCGTCGCCCACCTGCGCTGTTTACCCCTGCACCGATCTTCAGGGCAAACGGCATCGCCGCAGCATACCCACGGAGATATGGAGCCTGAAAGTCACAAGGTCAAAACATTGTTACCTTTTTGCTCATCCGTGTAGGTAATGAATTTCCAGGAGTCGTAATGGGAACTCCACAACATGAGGATGCTCTAGAATTGCTATTTCATGGTAAATACTATCGGGCTCCTGAAGTCCTGCTCCCTCTATCTGTTCCCATCTTTATGAGTACATTGCCTCAGTGAGGTAAGAATTGGGTTGCTGGATCAGACCATACAGGTTTTACCATGGAGACACACAGGTCTGTATAGAAGCTCTAAAAGTTTTTTTTTTTTGTTCTATAAAATTTGTTGCAGATTTGATTCATTTTTTCCTTTGAGGCAATGGGGTCATAATTAAAAAAAACAAAAAAAAAAAACAAGGCTTACATAATGGGTATAGTCCTACACACAGGGGAATCTGGGCCCACAGAGTCATGAGTTGTAAGTCTGGTATGGATTATTAAACATATTTTCTCTCTTTATTTTTTCCTTTCTTAACTCACAATTAAATTAAATACATGTCTTCTTTTAGATTACATAACAGCTCTGATGTTGGTGAATGACACAGATTTGGAGAACTATAAAACCCACCACTGTGGTAAGTGTGGTACAGTAGTCCCGCAACATACAGCCATTGTATGTTGAGTCCATAACTCTATGAAAATCTAGTAATTGGTTCCAAAGCTTCAAAATGACTCTCAAGATAATGCAAAATTAAGATGAAAGAAAATTATGCAGTTAACTAATGCAAATAAAGCAAGTCCTTCCATATATCACCAGAAAGCTGCTAGAAATCACTTTGTGTTGAGGACAGGATCTTCTTTGGGTCATGTACGTTATACAAAATAGATCCAAAAAGAGAATGAGGCCCTCACCTGGTGCCCAAAGGAGCCACTCATCCTGGCACACATAAAGAGCAGTACAGGACATGTAGTACCACACTGTACTGTAGAGAGGTGCTATTAGACAGCCATTCACTGCAGGCACTGTACTAATACAGATGATTTACATGTAATATGTTCATAATAACTGCTAACAAAGACTTCGAGATTACCAGTGATATCGCAATGCCCTGTAGTGAGTGACCATTACAATACATAGCAGTACAGTTATATACTGCTATGTATTGTGCCTATGATCTACAAATCACTGATTCAAGTCCTCTATGTAAAGTAAAAAAAGAAAAATGCAAACACTAAAAAAATAAATAAATAAAAACATGTACACTGGCCTTTTTCCTTTACAAATGCCCCAAAAAAGCTGAAAAATAAGGTATGCGTACTTGGTATCGCCATGTACGTAACCACCTAGCCTATGAATCTGTTACGTTATTTAACCCGCACTGATAAACACCATAAACAAGAAAAAACAACAATGTTGCAGTTTCTGTTCATCCTGCAGTACGTAAAATAGAATAAAAAGTGATCAAAAAGTCATCTACATTAGGTAAAATATTTGATTTTTGCAAGTTTTCCCACCTACAATGGCGAGGGCTGTAATTATTATCATAGGTACACTTCAACTGTGACAGACAGAATATAAAAAATTACAGAAAATCACATTTTATGATTTTTAAACAATTACATTGCATTTTATTGCATGAAAAAAGTAGTTATACAATAGAAAAAACAGGCCTTAATATTTGGTACTGAAACCTTTGTTTGCAATTACAGAGGTTTCCTGTAGTTCTTGACCAAGTTGGCACACACTGCGGCAGGGATTTTGGCCCACTCCTCCATACAGATCTTCTCCAGATCTTTCAGGTTTCAGTGCTGTCGCTAGGCTACATTGATTTTCAGCTCCCTCCAAAGATTGGAGTTCAGGTCTGGAAATTGTCTAGGCTACTCCAGGACCTTGAAATGCTTCTTATGGAGCCACTCCTTAATTGCCCTGGCTGTGTGTTCCGGGTCATTGTCCTGCTGGAAGACCCAGCCACGACCCATCTTCAATGTTCTTACTGAGGGATGGAGGTTGTTGTCCAAAATCTCGCAATACATGGATTCATACATCCACAATACGGTGCAGTCATCCTCACAGTATGATGTTTCCATCCCCATGCCTCATGGTTGGGACAGTGTTCTTGGTGTTGTACTCTTCTTTCCTGTTCCTCCAAATACAGCGAGTGGAGTTGATACCAAAATTCTGTTTTGGTCTCATCTGACCACATAACCTTTTCCCATGCCTCCTTTGGATAATCCAGATAGTCAGTGGCAAACTTCAAACGGGCCTGGACATGTTCTGGGGTGAGCAGGGTGGCCTTTCATACCCTATATGATTTTAATTCATGATATAGTGTGTTACTAATGGTTATCTCTGAGACTCTGGTCTCTGCTCTATTCAGGTCATTGGCCAGGTCTTTCTATGTAGTTCTGGGCTGACTGCTGACCTTTCTGAGTATCATCCACCCAAGAGTCGAGATCTTACATGGAGCCCCAGACCGAGGAAGATTGACAGTCCTCTTGTGTTTCTTCCATTTTTTTAAAAAACTTTTTATTAACATTTTAAACATGTTTACATACATTCGCAACAGGGAATAATTGGGAAGGGGAAGAGGGATGGGGAGGGAAGAAGGGTAAAGGAGCGACTATGGAAAGAAAAAATACTCCTACTGTACAGTACTGCCAAATTGCAATAATATTCAAAGACCTAAATAAATGGTTTATACTATTTCCAGTAATTAACATTTCTTTCACTTTCTAATAATTGCCTTCTTACCAAGACACTTGCCTATTCTCCTGTAGCCCATCCCAGCCTTGTGCAGGTCTACAATTTTGTCCCTGGTGTCCTTAGACAAGTTTTTGGTCTTGGCCATGGTGGAGAAGTTGGAGTGTGATTGAGTGTGTGGACAGGTGTCTTTTATACAAGTAAGGCGTTCAAACAGGTGCAATTAATACAGATGAATGCAGAGTAGGAGGCTGCTTAAAGAAAAACGAACAGTTCTGTGAGAGCCAGAATTCTTGCTGGTTGGTGGGTGATCAAATTCCTAATTCATGCAATAAAATTCAGATTAAAAATTTAAAAATCATACAATGTATTTATTTGGGTTGCTTTTTTTTTTTTTTTTTTTTTTTTTCTTTTTCTCACAATAAAAAAATACACACCTCTCCATCTTTGTAGGTGGTAAAACTTACAGTAGTGAAAGTATTTGTCACACTGACGATTTTATAAGTACAGACAAACAAACATTACACAGTAAAAAGCTGCTTACAGATCAGACGCAAGGTTTGAGGGCCCTGCTCCCAAGAGCTTACAATCCTCTCCACCACCATTTGTCTCTGCATTTTTCACAATAGTTTCTTATTTAGCATCCCTTCTGAGAGGAAATAATGGGGAACACAGTACAGGTAACGTTTCCAGATTAATAGGCTTCTTTGAACTTCACTCTAGTATGTTTGACTATGCAACTGGATTTTAAATCTTGACAAGGAGAGAACAAAAAATTGTCCAGGATTATTCCTAAAGAACCAGGTCAACTACTTTTTTGTTCAGAATATTATTTAAAAATTGACCAGCTGTTTTTTTGGGGTTTTTTTGTTTTATTTTAAGTTCCCATAGATCAGAGTTTTTCAGAAGAAAAGCTGGAAGACACAGACTGTATACCTCTAAGGACAGAAGAGCCTTCACCAATGTACATCTCCAATGAACTGTAGGTATAGTTGGACTGTCTTTCCCTTTTATCTGCAAGGTTCAAGCTGACATGTGTAAATCATTTTAAATTTGGGCAGCAGCACACTTTTTTTTATTTTATTTTTTTATGTGCTGCAGTATAAAATATATTTGAGTGACTGGTATGTCGTAACGGGGACCATAAATGCTCACTGTTTTTAAGGTAAATGTGGGAAAGCCAGTGTTGTCCTTAACAAAAATAAATCCGGTGTTTGCTTCCACCCTTAAAGGGGTTGTCTCGCCATGCTGTTTTGCAGAGCCACAGCCAGCTTTAGACTCGCACTTCCTGGTTAGGCTTTTGGATGATTCAACATCAATGATTGGTATTTCAGCTCTACTATTCCTAGCTGAGCCGGTTAGAGGGACATTTAGTAATGGAAGGGTCTAAACAGCAGGGCGCAAGACTACACAGCTCTAAATTTCTAGAGATTGTCCATAAGGAACATTAACAAGCTCCTGTACTGCTGAGCCGGTTAGATGGACATTTAGTAATGGAAGGGTCTAAACAGCAGGGCGCAAGACTACACAGCTCTAAATTTTTATCTGTTATGTTAAACAACAATTAACATCTATACTCAGTCACTTCTGCAAAAGCTGCAACCAAATATGTCTGTTACTGCATTGCCTACCTCTCTGGGAGTGGCTTAGGCTATGTCTACACTGCACTGAAAATGAATTACTAAAAATATTCATGAAACTGAGTTTTCTGTCCTCTGCCTGTCAAAAGCAGCTGATAAAACAGCCGTTTTTGGTGAGATTTGCATTTTTTTTGCGTGTTTTTTACATGCATTTTTTGCCTGTCTTCAAGCCTGTTTTTTTATGTATGCATAAATTAAGCCATTGGATGTAACTCCGCCCTATAAAAGAGGATATAAAGCACATTATTTCAGTTATATGTAATCTTGTAGTCGTTTTACGGTTTTTGGCGCTAAGATCTGCATTTTTATGGATTTTGGCGCTAATAAAGCTATCTCACGTTTGTTGCCAAAAATATAGGGGGTTTTTACAGATTTTGGCCCTAAAGTTCATTTGTTTTAGGGATTTTGGTGCTAAGATCTGTATTTTTACGGATTTTGGCGCTAATAAAGCTATCTCGCTTCTGACGCTAAAAATACAGGGTTTTTTTTTTACGGATTTTGGGTCTAAAATCCTTCTCTTAACATATTTTGGCGCTAATAAAGTTAAGAAAAGTATTTTAGCGCCAAAATCCATAAACGGATTCTGGCACCAAAATCCGTAAAAAAAAAAATGTATTTTGGCGTCAGAAGCGAGAACTTTATTAGCGCCAAAATCTGTAAAGAAAAGGATATTTAGCGCCAAAATCCATAAAAAACAGATTCTGGCATCAAAATCCGTAAAAAACGTATTTTTGCCACCAGAAGCGAGATAACTTTATTAGCGCAAAAATATGTTAAAAGGATTTTAGCGCCAAAATCCATAAAAAAAAACTTATTTCTTGCGGAAAGAATATGAATTGTGCAAAAATCGTCAGCGACCAAAGCATGATCATTTTATTACGAACGGTACAAAAAAGGACACATCAGACACTTGTATGCAAATTTGATAATGTATAACCTTTGTTACACACGCTATAGGTGGGACTTGGGTCTCCTGGGAGGATTTTCATTGAAAAATTGCGGCAAAAAAACGCCGAGAAAACGCACCAAAAGACGCCCGGCGCTTTCCATAGACTCCTGTAGTAAATTTTCTGCCCGGCTCTGGCGTTTTTTAGAGCATGTTGCAAAATACGACCAGTGAAAAAAACGAGCAGAAAGAAGCTCAGTGTAGACAGCAGGAGGGTTTTACAATAGAAGTCTATGGGAGAGGATTACAGTCGTTTTTCCAGCGTTTTTAGAAAACGAAAAAACGCTGCAAAAACTGCCGTTTTTCTGTGCAGTGTAGACAGAGCCTTAGACTAATTGCCTCATACTGCCACCCTGGCTCATACTGCAGCTCTTGAAATTTGAAAGTGACAGTGGGAACGCCGGCATGAAACAGTCACCCTCAGCCAATACTGTAGATGCATCAGAGCAGTTTGCTTGCAGAGCTCTTCAGGAGCGGGTTTGGGCCTAGACTCATAGAATTTTGCATCTAGCGTTGTTGTTGTATTACGTTCACTAAGAGTTGTAGGAGTTTCCTTGTGGAATAAAAACTACATTTCTGTTTTAACAGAGAGGAACCTTTACCCTGTTCAGAACCAGAATCGGATGTACCACCCCCTTCTGTTGCGACCAGTTTGTTTTATGAGAAGCACTCCTGTGGACAGAAGTGTGTCTCTCATGTGAATCCGTACTTTAATAGAAGAGAAAACCCTCTCAAATTTCCAGTTATTTGTCACTTCCAAAGGCGACATGCAAAGTCCAGTCTCATCTCGAGGCACCTGGATGTGATTTACAAAGCCCCCTGTGGAAAGAGTCTCCGGGATTTTGATGATGTGCGCTCTTACCTCTCGCAGACTGAATGCAGCTTTTTATCTCTGGATCACTTTTCCTTCAATACTTACATCCAGCTAGATAGAAACCTTGTCAAGAACCAGGTGGTTTTTCAAGAAGCTGATATAAGCAAAGATGCAGAACTGGTGCCAATTCCGTACTGCAATGAGATCGATAGCGCCAGACCAGCTCCTTTTACATACAGAAAGTCTCCTTGGCCACGTGGATACTCCATCAATAACTTCACCGACCTGTTCTCAGGATGCTGTGACTGTACTGATGGCTGTTTGGATGTGTATGTATTCATAACTATATAGGCCGTTAAAGTCTCATACAAATTGAAGTCTACTAATAGAATAAGCACTCTCAGATAACAGGGTTGTCCAGGATTAGGAAAGAAACTAGTGTCCATAAAATGTGTCTGGTACTACAGCTTGTCACTATTCAAGTGAAGAGGGCTGAAGTGCAATACCACATACAGGCTGTGGACAAGAGTGGTAAAATCTCTTTATCTCATGACCAAGGTAAAATCAAAAGACCAATGTATTTGACAAAAGTCTTCATTTACCTGTCCCTACAGGTTGAAATCTAATCTTTTGTAGTGAGAAAACCCCATGAAGTTACAGAAAGTTGTAGAACTTCTCATTATGCAATGAATAAGCTTTATCGGTAAAATTAGAATTAGAAAATTAGAACCCTAAGCACGGTCCATATTTGTTTGGGCCTTCAGGAGCCATTCCCTTTTTTTATTATTATTTTTCTGTCAAAATACCAATGTTCGGTCTTGTTTTTGCGGGATGTGTTGTATTTTTGTAATAGTTTCCTTTTTCAATATATGACACCAAGGAAAACTGTCTTTTTTTTTTTTTTTTTTTAAACATAATTTTTATTAAATTTTACAATAACAAAAACATATAACTGTCCATTAGATGAGATACTACTCGACAAACAAAGAAATAATATAAGGCATCATTGCTACAGATAAGAAAAGTACTAAGCAATGAAAGTACAAAATAGCACTAATGACATACTTTGGTATCATAATAATAAGAATGAAGCAAAAGAAGTCTCCATCTTCACTAAAGAAAGAAGGAAAACGTTTTTTTGGGGTGGAAGTGGGAGTATATTGCAGTTGTGCAAAATAAGCGATTGTATTTTTAATCTATGGGTCAGTACAATTCCCTTGGTACCAAATTTATATGGTTTTATTACTTTTATTACTTAAAAAAAAAAAAAAAAAAAAAAGCAAAACTTTGTTTAATCACCATTTTCTGAGGTCAGTAACTTTTTTTTTTTTTTTTTTTTTTTTTTTTTTTTAAATTCTTCCAACTGCAGATCTCTGTGAGGGCTCGTTTTTTTGCCAAGTGAGGTCTAGCTTTTAAGAATACCAATGCAGAGTATGTTCCATTGTCTTCTGGGCGTGCGGAATGACCAAATGTAGTCCATCCTGGCTTGGGTATATGTTGTTTTATTATATATTAAATACATTCACTGTGTGGGCTAAATAACAAGAAATTGTATTAGTTCAGATTTTTACAGATAAGGCATTGGCAATTTTGCTAGTTCTTTTTTTAATTTTTTTTAATGAATGGGGAAAACATTTTTAACTTGTTTTATATTTTTAAAGATTTTGTTTAGGATTTTTTTTTTGTACAGTACCTTTGTTTAGATGCCATGGACGCATTGACTGTGGCATCTATGTGGTCAAATGGTCGAGATCAGAGTTATCTCTGATTCTGGCCACTTGTGGTAGCTGCTGACTGCAATTAAAAGCAAGTATCCACCGTGTCTGGAGCAGATTTAGTACAAGGGCTCCCTTAATGCCGCTTTCACATACAGAAGATTCATGGTGGACAAAAGGTTTAAATGAGGACATTAGTTCCCCCCCCTCCCCATCCCTTTAAAGCGAGTAAAACATTTTTTTTAAAAAAACTGCTTATAGTGCATTATATATTTCTTCATAGAATTGTAGTAAAGAACACACCAGCAATGCTGCAGAAAAGCTGTGTATTTCACTAACACGCCTTGTGTGACCCCAGCATTATTGGTCATTGCTATAGAATGGATGTTTAACCCATCCGGCAATTTACTGGTAATATATTCCTCTCTTCAGGTCAAAATGTGCTTGTCTGCAGCTTACTGCTAAAGGTGCCACATCACAAATAAAAAGCAAAGCACCAGGTTATAAGTATAAGCGACTACAAACTCCTATGCCTACCGGGTGAGTATTGGGCTTACGACTGTCCAATATGACAAGATAATCTGTGTTCTAACAGTTGTAAAACTATGTATTTCACTGTTGGCTCTCCAGTGTTCTCACCATGCTGTTTTATAGAGCCTGCTCATTACAGCCAGCTTTAGACTCCCACTTCTTGTTTAGGCTGTGAGGGTTTCTACAGCATTTTTTGACATTACAGCTCTGCTATTTCTAGTTAAAGGGGTTGTATCATTTCATTAAATGGTCTTCAGAATAAGGGGACAGTGAATACAAGCAACGTTGCAATTAGACTCTTACTGAGCTCTTACTGAGCAGGCACATTCCCTCCTCGCTCCCTGTCATTGCCGGCAGAGAGAGGGGGAGAAGTGGGGGAGGCTGTGCTCTTCTCGGACAGCACTGTGAGTGACTAAGGGCTTGTTCACACGACGTTTTTGAAAGGTGAAAAGCACAGCCGGAAAGCGGATCTGAAAAACGCAACACTTGATACTTTATTTGGATCCGCATTATATGCTTTTTCACTTGCGTTTTACGGATCCGCTTTCCGGATACGTTTTGAGATATCTCTCTCATTACCTTTCTCTTCATAGTCTCCAGCCCCGCTCACCCCCGAAACACCAGCAGCCGCTCACTGCGCTTTTCGGATCCGCTTTCAGGAAGCAAAGCGCCGCCAAAACGTACCCATAGTGTGGAGCGCTTTTGGACGGGTGCCAAAAGCGCACTCCATTATCTCCAATGGGCTTTCACTTACGTAGAACGCAAGAAGAATGGACATGTCAATTCTTAAAGCGGATGCGAAAAGCGCAGTGCAGGAGAGCCCTCAAAAGCGCATCACCCAATCTCCCGTGAGAACAGCGACGCGCTCTTGCCATTGAACGCAATGTTAATCGCACTGACAATTGTTAGATCCGTTTTGCGGATCCGTAAAACAGATCACAAAAACGTCGTGTGAACAAGCCCTAAGGTTATGTCTACCCTGCAGTGGACAAAAAACGACCTGAAAACGAATTACTAAAAACTTTCATGAAACTGAGTTTTCTGCCCACCGCCTGTCAAAAGCCGCCAAAAAAACGGCCGTTTTTTTGGCGCGTTTTTCGTTTTTTGAAGCGTTTTTTGGAGCGTCTTTGCTCTGCTTTTTAATGTCTGCACAAATTAAGCCATTGGATGTAAGCTACACCCTACAGGCGGAGTTAACATGTTAAGTAGTCACTTCCTTTAGATCACTGTAGCCATTGTGAGCACATTGTCCTTTGTGTGCCACTACTTTATTAAATTTTGCACCAGATTCTTGCACCAAAATCCACAAAAACCCACATTATCTTTGTATACAGCAAGATAACTGTATTAGCGTCAAAATCTGTAAAGAAAAGGATTTTAGTGCCAAAATAAAAAAAACGCATTATTGCACCAAATTCCATTAAAAAAACCCCTTATTTTTAGTGTCAGAAGCGAGATCACTTGATTAGCGCCAAAAATGTTAAAGATATGGATTCTGGCGCCCAAATCCGTAAAAAACGTATTTTTTGGCGTCAAAAGCTAGTTCACTTTATTAGTGTCAAAATCTGTAAAGATACGGATTTTAGCACCAAAATCCGTAAAAAAAAAACGGAATCTGGCGCCGAACTCCGTAAAAAACGTATTTTTTGCCGTCGGAAGCTAGATCACTTTATTAGCGCCAAAATATATTCAGTAAAGGATTTTAGAGCCAAAATCAGTAATAAAAAAACGGATTCTGGCACCGAAATCCGTAAAAAAGCGTATTTTTAGCGTCGGAAACGAGAACATATTTTGGCGCTAATAAAGTAAAGAAAAGGATTTTGGTGCCTATATCCGTAAAAAAACGTATTTTTATCGTCACAAGCGAGAACTTTTTTAGCGCCAAAATCTGTAAAAAAAAAAAAAAAAAAAAAAACGAAAAAAAAAAAACACAAAACGTATTTCTAGTGAAAAAAAATATGAATTGTGCAAAAATCGTTAGCGACTAAAGCATGATAATTTTATTATGAATGGTACAGACAAGGACACATCAGACACTTGTATGCAAATTTGATAAGATATAACCTTTGTTACACCCACTATAGGTGGGACTTGGGTCTCCTGGGAGGGTTTTCATTGAAAAAATCGCGGCAGAAAACGTGCCAAAAGACGTCCAGCGCTTTCCATAGACTCCTGTAGTAAATTTCCTGCCCTGCTCTGGCGTTTTTTTTAGAGCATGTTGCAAAATAGGAGCAGTGAAAAAAACGAGCAGAAAAAAGCTCAGTGTAGACAGCAGGAGGGTTTTACATTAGAGTCTATGGGAGATGCTTTCAGTCGTTTTTCCAGCGCTTTTAGAAAATGAAAAATGCTGAAAAAACGGACGTTGTTCTGTGCAGTGTAGACAGAGCCTAATACTATGAAGGGAGAAGTCACACACAGTGATATGTGCAATGGACTGCAGGCAGGGGAAGTGGGGGAGGAGGAGCACCAAGGCTGCGCTATTCTCTCATTGTGCTCTGAAATAATAACTGTCTCGGGAGCGAGCACAAGCAGTGAGGGGGGTGATGATGTCTTCCCCCTTCAGTTATGAAACACCCAGCTGGTAGGGGAAGAAACGCCTCTGGATTTCAGGAGCTGAGAAACTGACAAGTACAATGAAATAGCCAAACTGATAAAGCGATACATCCCCTTTAAGGCTGTTACAGGGATGTTGCTGATGGAGAGGTTTTAACAACAGGACACAAGGCTACAGAGCTGTAAAGGATTAAAATTCGTCAGAAAACTAAACAAGCTCCGTTGCTGCTGATAAGATGCAGCAGGGAGTGAGGTCAGCATCTTAGGGCTGCTAGAGCAGAGAGAAGTGGTCAGTAACTAGGCAATCTTGTATACACAAGCAGAAGAGAAAAACTTCTGACTCTGAAAGGAAGCAAAATCAGAACAGCAGTGTATTTGTTAATAGTCGTTTATTTACATTTGCCTACATGTTAAAGCCAATTGGTTTAGTGAGAATACCCCTTTAAATCATGCTTGTGATGCAGCAATTCCGTAGTTAGAGTGTTGGATCTTTTGCAGTAAAGTATTGTCTCTTTAAGCTGTGCACTTTAATGCAGACTGTATGAATGTAATGTGTCATGTAAATGTGACCGCAAGATGTGTGAAAACCGGGTGGTACAGCACGGCCTTCAGCTGCGTCTCCAGGTGTTCAAAACCAAAGAAAAGGGCTGGGGGGTACGCTGCCAGGATGATCTTGACAGAGGAACGTTCGTGTGCATCTATGCAGGTCAGTGAAATAAGTAACCTACTTCATTTTCCATAGAGAATTAAAGGGGTTGTCTTACTACATCAATTCATCTTACCACAGTCCTGTTGTCTCGGTTTCTGTTCTGAATTTACTGGCTTCTGGCTACTATTGGCCTGCAGTAATGAGCTGCTGAGGACACCAGGTCTGTAGCTATAGGGACCGGTGCTGGCAACCTATCAGGAGAGATCAAACAGGTCTGTAGCTATAGCGACCAGTGCTGGCAGCCCATCAGGACAAATCGCCCAGGTCTATAGCAGCCTGAGGAGCTGATGCAGCCCATACAAGAGGGGATATCTAGGAATAGGTAGGACATTGTTAGTGGACACATATTGCAAAGTGACTTGTTTTTGCAAGATCTTTAACATAAAAAGCAATCCTTGTAGTGAGACAACCCCTTTAAAGAAACTTTAAAGATTAATTGGGATCTGCTTTTTGATTCTCCACAATTCTCAGTCTGATTTACCTACTCAGCATGATGCTCATGTGATGTTGTGTACTGCACTATGTGATACCAGCATTGGTGGATTGTCAGTACCTTCTTCCCAAGTCAACCAGCATGTCCATTTTTGCACCATTTTGTCCTCTCTTGTTCCCAGAAAAGGCCATCTTATTTGCCCTCACATTCTGGTGCTAGAGGCCATGTGGTCGGTGCCATCTTACAGCATGATGCCCCACTCCTTTCAAAGCACTAGATGTAGAACCCACCACTTTCTTTTGACTATCCTATCTGTACATTTGCAGTTTGGGAAACCAAATAGATTAACGTACTGTGTTTTGCTTTTTTTTTTTTTTTTTTTCTTTTCCTTTCCAGGACGGATTTTAATGAAAACTGTAGATGTGAAAAATACTGCGGATTTGGTGACGCACACTCTAGCAAAGACCATTTCCATCACTCCTAGAAAAAGGTGCTGCTCTCATTCAGACTCTGAGATTACTGAACCGTCTTCTGTTTCAGGCATCAGTCAGAAGTTCAGGATTAAGCCAGTGTCACGAGGACGTTCCCAGACTGAATCAAAAAGGTAACTGTGAGCTGTTTTATGGGGAGGGGGTGTTGTCTTATGCTTGTTTACTCGTATTCTATACAAAAAGCTCCAAAAATCCTTAATACAATAATGAGAGAAACTCCCAAATACATAATAAACAACAAAGAAATGGAGTATTTTATCTCAAAAAATATAAAACTTTTATTGACTACAAATACAATAATAACATATACACAACAAATAACTAGAGGAAAACCAATAAAACAGAGAAAAATAGCGGTATAGTGATACAAATGATGGGACATAAAAGTCTAGAACATGCAACATATTATATAACCCAATAAACAAGTATATCCAAGTAACAACGTTTATAAAGTTACTGTGGGTAGATATAAATGACCAATTTTATACAAATGTTCCCATCATATCAAACCATAAGTAATCAAAAATCCAACAATAGATCCTAGGTATACATGTATAAAAATACCCGTGTTGAATAAGTAAATAGGCATAAATAAGTGAAGTAGTTACCCATGTTGGCTAGTGTAGATAATAGCCGCTATAATCCCATTCTAACGCGTTTTGCCGATTAATGCACAAACACATTTAGATTAGTTATCCTCAGGTGTCAGGAGTTACCTCTGTGTATCTAGACTAACAGAGCAGTCTGTGTTTATCCACTGAAGAAGCCTGAACGGCGAAACGCGTCGGTATGGGATTATAGCGGCTATTATCTACACTAGCCAACATGGGTAACTACTTCACTTATTTATGCCTATTTACTTATTCAACACAGGTATTTTTGTATATATATACCTAAGATCTATATTTGGATTTTTGATCACTTATGGTTTGATATTATGGGGACATTTGTATAAAATTGGTCAGTTTTATCTAACCACAGTAACTTTATAAACATTGTTACTTGGATATACTTGTTTATTGGGTTATATAATATGTTGCATGTTCTGACCTTTTATCTCCCATCATTTGTATCACTATACCGCTATTTTCCTCTGTTTTATTGGTTTTCCTCTAGTTATTTTTGTTGTGTATTTTGTGAAAATTTTATTATTGTATTTGTAGTCAATAAAAGTTTTTTGTATTTTTTTTAGATCAAATACTCAATTTCTTTGTTTATTTTGTTTACTCGTATTGAAGGGTTGTTCCCATCTTGCACATTAATGGCATACTTATATGGTAGATTATAGATCTATGATTGGTGTCTCTATATTTACTATTTTGCCATAGGCAAACTTAAACTCTATCAGTTCTCTATCTATAAAGCACTAAAACGTAACTTTTATTATATATAACTCTTAACCTCTATACACACTGTTTAAAAACCTGATTTCTAACCTCACCATTTAACCCTTCTACTTCTGAAGGAAGGAATAGCTCCTTTTCTATCATCAAGTCTGGTGGAACCCCACCTACCAACAGGAGAGCCTTATATATACAGCAATTTACTAACTCCAGTGGGGGATCCCAAGCCTCCTACTTGGGCAGTCGTCTCTAATCTAATGGAAACAAGACAAATAAGGCTCCCTTTAGACACCCGCGGCAGCAGGTGACACTGTAGACAGAGGTGCGAAATCACAATTTAAAACGTCATGCCTGACCTCCCCAACATGTTTCACCAGCTAAACTGGCTTCATCAGGGGACCGGACCTCTAACCCCTGATAAAGCCAGTTTAGATGGTGAAACATGTTGGGGAGGTCAGGCATGACGTTTTAAATTGTGATTTCTCACCTCTGTCTACAAGTGTCACCCGCTGCAGAGGGTGTCAAAAGGGAGCTTTATTTGTCTTGTGTCCATTAGATTAGGGACGATTGCCCAAGTAGGAGGCTTGGGATCCCTCCCTGGAGTTAGTAAATTGCTGTATATATAAGGCTCTCCTGTTAGTAGGTGGGGTTCCACCAGACTTGATAATAGAAAAGGAGCTATTCCTTCCTTCAGAAGTAGAAAGGGTTAAATGGTGAGGTTAGAAATCAGGTTTTTAAATAGTGTGTATAGAGGTTAAGAGTTATACATAATAAAAGTTACATTTTAATGTTTTATAGATAGAGAACTGATAGAGTTTAAGTTTGCCTATGGCAAAATAGTAAATATAGTGATCAGAAGTCACTCTCTGTTCTTTTGTGAGATTCCCATTTTTTGGAGACTATTTGACATGATTGGTGTCTGTCCCACTTTTGGGGCAAGCATGTATCCTGGTAACAAGCCCCCCATTCAGAACGTAGAGTAGGTCACATATGCACACAATGCTATTCTGTTCTATGGGAGTTCGACTACAGCCAAATGCACCTTTTACGTGTACTCTGAATGCCCATAGAACAGAATGGATAATAGTGTGAAAGTGCAGCTGGTTTTCTCTTCTGAACAGAGACTCTTGGGGTTGCAGGTCTGACCTTTTGGGATAGGTACGTATCGCACATTGATGATTTATTAATAGGATAGGTCAGCAATGTGTGAGGTAAGAATACCGCTTCCCCAATAAATGACAAAAAGACCTATCAAAGGCCCTGAGAAATAGCAACTTTCAAGTTCGCCCAGTCAGAATAAATGCATGTCCTTGAATACTCCAACCTCAGGATACTTTTTAATAGAAATTGCCAACAAATACAAATATATGTACTAGAACAAATCACTTGACCGCTTATACCATATACTGCAGTACCTTTTTTTACTGCAGCACCTTGTCATCTTCGTGAACATCTATTATACCCTGCCTCTACATAGTGATGATAGAACTGGAGGCCCTCGTTAGGCCCCTGGCTGTTGTGGGAAACCCCTGTGATTGCATTGCAATAGAGTTGATAGGGGGCGGGCTAATCTGTGCCACACCACTTTCTAACAACTTTGTCATCCCGGTACTTAAATTCAGGATTAGAGTTTTCTTATGGGTGCTCCATAAGTGCCCCATACACCCTATACAGCACAATGACGTACAGTTGTGTTGCATTAAAGGGGTTTTGCCACGAAGTAAAATTGACGTGGGAAGTTTGTAAATTAAATAATAATCATTTTCACCATTCATCATTATTAAAAATTCTGCTTCGTTTTTGTTTTGCCTGCTCATTTAGTGATCCATTGTTTACAGCTCGTCTCCAGGGGATACGACCAGGGCGGAGAGCTCCTCACTCCTGGTCGCACATGCTCAGACATCACCTCTCCTCTTAGGCAGCTACTGAGTGTTTAAACTCCAGGTGTTGTCATTCTACTCCCTTCCTCTGTTCTCCTTAGTAATTAGTCAAACCGTGCAAATAAATGAAAAAAAAAGAAACTTCAATGAGGTCTGTGCATTGATAAAGAGAAATAAAATCCACAGGTTTGGTTCCTGCAGGGATTTGAACCGAGGACCTTTGTGCCTGGAGGCAAAGGTTCTACCTCTGAGCTACAATGTAGCTACTTACAGTTCTACACATAAACAGACCTTTCTTTGACTAGAAAGAGGAAAGGCCTGGTGATGTCATCCTGCAGGGTCACATGATCTGTAATTCAAACAAATCACACACGCCCCTTCTGAGCACACAGAGCTGAAGAGCTGGATGCAGGAGGTATGAAATGAGATTGTGGCAAAACCCCTTTGGGCTTGTTCACACGACGTTTTTGTGATCCGTTTTAAAACGGATCCGCAAAACGGATCTAACAATTGTCAGTGTGATTAACATTGCTTTCAATGGCAAAAGCGCATCGCTGTTCACACGAGTGATCACCGATGCGCTTTTCGGATCCGTTTTAATAATTGACATGTCAATTCTTCTTGCGATTTACACAACAGAAATCCCTATAGGAAATAATGGAGTGCGCTTTTGGCATCCCGAAAGTGGATCCAAAAGCGCAGCATACATTTGGGTGCGTTTTGGATCCGCTTTCGATGCCAAAAACGCATCCGTAAAACGCAATGGATTTAAATTAAATATAAAATTTGAATATTATGTTTGGGTTATATTTTGTATCATTTTAATGGGAGGGCTAATTTTTCTGATGCAATGTGCTATTGAAAAATGCCTTCATTCTACATGGGCAAAGGAGAGGAGGATAATGTCAGTCCCACAGCCCCCAGCATACCACCGGATGCACATGGACGTCGGGTCTCTGAGTTTAAAAACTATTGGTTTGATTTAAAAAAAAAAAAAATAGGTGGTGTGGGGGTCCTGAAATCATAGGGGTATGTACAGTTGATTGACACTAGGTAAAAAAAAGGGTTTTTTCTTGGTCATTGATAGGTTATATTATATTTAAATTGCAGTTTGATAGGTTGGTTTAAATAAAGCATTGAAAAAACGGATCCGCAAAACGCATCTAGTACGCATCCAAAAAAGGATCAGCTGTTGCGTTTTCTGGATCCGCTTTTTGGATGCAGTTTGCATCCAGTTTTCGCAGGTTAAAAACGGATCCGTAAAACGGATCCAAAACGTCGTGTGAACAAGCCCTTTAAGTGATTAAAATGAACCCTGAGCTCTGTTTGGTGGCTACATGTAACAGAGCGTTTTTCATAAATGATGCCCATTAACCTTAGGATTTTGTACTTCAAAACCCAATTTTATTTTGGGAAAGGCAAACAATTACCTTTTGAACACCATACACTACTAATGTGCCTGCTCTATAAAAATCTAGTGGTCTGGTGGAACATCTTCTTAGCTGCTCTAAGGGTTCTACAAATAGAAAAACTTTTTGAATATGTATCAATAATACATAAGTATGTTAAGTCAGATCTCCTTTTACCCTTCTCATGACAGAGATCCTCCACATATATTCTGTTTGCAGTAAACAAATCGTGCATTCTCCTCTATAAGACATGCCTCTTCTAATATAACAAAATTGTGTAACCTGTGCACCTAACTACATGCAAGTTCTTCTCCAACACCCAAGATACTTTGTGTGTTTCTCTATGGATATTCAGGTGTGACTAAGGTTGTAGACAGCTGCTTGGCTGTATTTGGAACTCCCATTGATTTGAATGTGAGAGTCCTGATCACCTCCCTGTTAACCCCTTCCCAACATTGGATGTACCCATACATCTTGTGCAGGAAGGTGTTCCCGCAGATGGACGTATGGGTACGTCCAGGACATCGTGCGTTCTCTGCTAGAGATGTATATTGCAGCTGGCCCCATGCTCTGTTGGCCACGACCGGATCTCACTCTGGTCATGGCTGATTAACCCCCTAGATGCCACAGTCAATTGCGATCTAAGCAGCTAAGGGGAAGACTGAGAGGAAGTGATCACAGCATGGCGATGCTCTCCCTAGCAAAGCCTAACAGAAGCCTAAGGCTATGTTCACACGGCTTAACTGCGGGACATAATTACACCCCGCAATTACGCCGCGGGGGCGGGGCGGAAGCGGGGGAGTGAGCGGGGGGCCGGCACTTCGCCGGCCCATTAACTTGCACTACCAGCGGCGCGTATACGCCGCTGGGAATTCACATGTCACTTATCTCCCCGCCCGGCGGCTTCGCCGAGCAGGGAGAAGAGACGTAATCCATAGTTCTCTATGAGAACTGGGAATTACCGTAATGAATGGGCCATTTTCAGCCCGTAATTTGCGCACGTCGGCGCGTAATTACGGACCGAAATACGGCCCATTTTAGGCCGTGTGAACGTGGCCTAAGAGGCTTTCCAGTTGCCTGTGGTGTTACTATGCTCGACCATGGCCCTAGTGTTTGGTGGGGCGTAGTGATTGACAGCAATACATAGCAGTACAGCTATGTACTGCTATGTATTGTAACATTGATCTACTGATCACTGATTCAAGTCCCCTATTGGGGTAAGTAATAATAAAGGTGAAACAGTAAAAAAAAAAAATATGTACACTGCCCTTTTCCCTTTACAAACGCTTGTCGCCCCCCAAAAAATGTAAAAAAAAGTACACATTTTTAGTATCTCCACGTGCATAATGACTTATAAATGTGTCATGTTATTAAAACCGCACAATGAATGACGTAAAAAAAACAAACAATAACGATATTGAGATTTGTTCATCCTGCAGCACATAAAATTAAATAAAAAGCAATCGCATATTAATAACAAAGTGGTACCAATAAAAACGTCAGTTGGTCTCAAAAAAATCCTTTTCACAATCTGTATACGTAAAAAATTTTAAAAATTGACCATCATAAGATAGCGATGCATAAATATTGTTTACACAATAAAAACTTTCTTTTTAAGTGCTACAACATAGATCTTTAGAAATTAGGTATCCAGAGGTATACTGCACGGTGAGAGCTGTTAAAAATAAAAATGAAAAGCACTACTAGGATTGCAGTATTTTCTTCGCCCTGTCTCTCAAAAAACATATTTAAAGGAGATCAGAGTCTTGTCCCTCCCCCAAAATGGTACCAATAAAACATCAACTCATCCCGCAAAAAAAAAGCTCCTTCACAGCTCAGTACATAGAAAAAAAAAAAAAAAGTGATGGCTCTAAGACTATAGCAATGCAAAAACATGTTGTTGGTTTTTTTAAAATAAGTGTTTTATTGTGTAAAAGCAGTAAAACATAAACTGTATAAATTGAGCATTGCTGTAATCGTGTTTACTTGCTAAGTAAAGTAAATGTCATTTATACCGCACGGTGACCACTGTAAAAAAATACTACCAGGATTGCTTTATTTTGTTCAGCCCGCCTTCCAAAAACCTTGATTGAAAAGTGATTAAAGTGTCATATGAACACCAAAATGGTACCAATAAAAAAAAAAACAACTTATCACTCAAACAAGCCCATAATTGGCAGAAACATAAAGTTATGGCTGTCTGATTACGACGACCTAAAAACACAATTTTTTACAGACTCATTTCTATTATGTAAAAGTGATAAAACATTAAAAACTATGTAAATTGATATTGTTGTAATTGTACTGACCTGCATAGTAAAGTTATGTTATTTATATCGCACGAAGAATGCTGTAAAAATGAAGCCCAAAAAAACAATGGCAGAACTGCGGGGTTTTTTTCCTCCCATTTTTCATGGCCCAATGCCAGAAAAACTATGAAACGCCTGTGCTTCCAAATTGCACAGTAAATGGCTAGATGAGTTCCCCGAGGGGTGTTAAATC
This sequence comes from Phyllomedusa bahiana, assembly GCA_025379985.1. NCBI lineage: Eukaryota > Metazoa > Chordata > Amphibia > Anura > Hylidae > Phyllomedusa > Phyllomedusa bahiana. The sequence continues at coordinate 98,205 of JAODAL010001888.1, forward strand.
CAAAATGGGGGGACTTCTGGAAGTTTCACCTGTTTTGGTACTTTAGGGGCTTTGTAAATGCGATATGGCACCTACCAAAATCTGCGTTTCAAAAGACAAATTGTGCTCCCCACTTTGTACGTACTGCCAGGTGCCCATACGGCAGTTGATACCAACATATAGGGTTTTGGGCCGAAAAAAATTGCGAAATACATTTTGGGTGTTTTTTTTCCGGGAAAAACCTTGTGAAAATGAAACCTTTTCCGCTAAAACTGCATATAATCGAAAAAATACTAACTTTTCATTTACACAGCTTTTAAAAAATTTGTGAAAAAAACTGGGGGGTCAAATATGCATTTCCCCAACCCTTTTAAAGGGGTTTTCCCCAAAATCCTTTTTCACCCCCCCTTTCATCCAGCTCTGTGTTTTTCAAAGGGGGCGTGTGTGATTTTTTTTTAAATTTGGGCATTCATTTTGCCCCAGCGGGTTTACCCACCACCCTTTTTCTCTCGGGGTTCAAAAAGGGGTCTTTTTATTTGTAGAACGAAAAGTAGTTTGCTTTGGTAGTCAGAGGTAAAACTTTTGCCTTCAGGAAACAAGGGTCCTGGTTCAAACCCCTTTCCCAAACCCCAAAACCTGTTGATTTTATTTTCTTTTTAAATGCACAGACCTGATTTGAGGTTTTTTTTTTTAATTTTTTTGAAACTGTTTGACAAATTTAACAAAGGAGCACAGAGGACGGGAAAGTAAAATTGGGAACAGAACCTATTTATTTGAACACTCAGTAGTCCCTGAAGGGGGGTAATGTCTCGGAATGTGCACCAACTGAAAGCTCTTGGGCCCCTGGTCTTTACCCCCGGGGAGCAAAGCGAAAAACAATGGATCACAAAGGGGGAAGCAGCTTAAAAAAAAAACGGACAAAAATTTTTAAATAAAAAATGCTATAAAAAATGTTTATTTTTTAAATTTTTATAAAATTTCCCAAATGCCATTTTACTTTGGGAAAAATCCCTTTAAAAAAAAGGAACTAGGGGGTTTTTTTTCCCCAAATTGGGTCCTTTTTTGGGTTTTAAAGTTTTACCCCCTTTTTAAGTTTTGGCTGCAAACCTTTTAATGATCCAAAAAAAAAATTTGTCATAAAAATGGGGCCCCCAAAATTCCTTTAAAGGTTTTCCCTTATCTCTGGGGGTTTGGGGTTTTGTTTCCCAAAGGGCCCTTTGGGGCCACAAAAGGGGATATCTCAAAAAAATGGCAAAATTCGGGGAACTAAATTTTTGGGAAGTTGTGTTTCCCAGGTAACATTTATCTTAAAAAATGACTACTAAAAGTCCTCTAATGTCGTGTAAAAAAATTTAAAAAATTTAAAAAAACCTTTTTAAAAAAAATTTTTGCCAACAAAAATGGCCCTTTAGTAAAATGTTAGTTAAAAAAACGTTTTGTGGGGTTTAAATTCAGTTAAAAACCAGAATTTTTAAAATCCACTATTTTTAAAAAGGACACATATGAAATTTTTTTTCTCACTATATGACATGAAATCAGAAAAAAACCCTTCCCCTTTTTTTGGTTTCAAATTAGGAAAAAAATTTAAATTAAAATATTTCCCAAAATTTTCAAAACAAAAATGGGACATTCTTAAAAAACACTATAAAGGCCTTTTTTTAAACACCCAAAAAGGGTTTTGGACAAGACTAAACCCTTTAAAGGGGAAACTTTCCCCAAATGCTACTTGGGAAAGAAACAGGTGCGCAAATTGTGACAGTAGTTTCCACATCCCCCCCACAAGGAAACAATTGGGTGTTTCCCGGGTTTTTTGGACTTTTTTGACCCTTTTTTGGTAAACAAATTTTTTTAAGGGGCTTGGGGGCCCCGGACCGGGGCCCCGTGTGGAAAGAAAACCCTTTGGGGTTTGGCCGACCCCGTTTTGTAATTTTTTTTTCCCCCCGGCCCCGGTTGTTTGGCACTTGGAAAAGCGCATCCGGAAAGCGTATTTTGAAAAAAGCAGCAAATTGTTACTTTATTTGGAATTGGGTTTTGGGAAGCTTTTTCACTTGCGGTTTTCCTCCGCTTTCCCTTTTTTTTTCTCTCTTTTTCTTTTTTTTTTTTCTATTTTCTCCCCTTTCTTTCTTCTTCTCTTTCTCCTTTTCTCTTTCCCCCTTTCTCTCTTTCCCCCCTTTCTCTCTTCCCCCCCCTTTCTCCCTTCCCCCCCCTTCTTTTTCCATCCGTTTCGGATGAAAAGCGCCGCTGAACGTACCCGGAGTGTGGAGCGTTTTGGAAGGTCCCAAAAAAGCGCACCCATTATTTTTTTAGGGGCTTTCCTTTGCGAAAAAAAGCAAAAAGAATTGACTGTCAATTCTTAAGCGGATGCGAAAAGCGCGCGCAGGAGCCCCCCTCAAAAGCGTGCCGTCCCGGGGGAACGCGATGCGCTTTTTGCCATTAAAAAATGTTAAACACTGACATTTTTTGTCGTTTGGGGACAAAAAAAGGACCCAAAAAACGCTGGGGTGAACAACCCCTTAATTTTAAAAAAACTGAAAATTAAACTTGAACCAAATTCACACCCCAGATAAGCACAGTTAATGCAGGGGGAAATGAAAAATGCAAACAAACCCATAAAAAAACCATCGCATACCCTCCAGTAGGGGGGGGGTGGTTGTGGAAAAACAATAGATATAAATAAGGCGATACAAAAGGGGTCCATAATACAGATACGTGGGGTGCCCCAAATGCGTTGTGACCCCTTAGGATTCCGGGGACCCCCCCACCCCCCCCCCCCCTCCCTTCATGCCTGTCAGGCGACTCCCAATCACCTGGGGTATTGCGGTTTACTTATGGCCGAAATTAGCAGTGTAAAAAACCCCAAACCAAAGGGGATTAGAAAAAAGGTTGCAGGTCTCATTTCACTAGGGGGGGGCCCATTTTTTTTTCGATATGCCGTCAATGGTAAGACAACCCCTTTAAAGTTGGCGAAACCTGATGTAATTTGACAGGGCATAATAACCATCCAATGTGTATGGGGGGGCGGGGATACCTGACAGCAGATGTAGAGGAGATCAGCATCAGGGAGTAGGACTTTAGCTGCTTGATCCTTTTATTTCCAGGAAAGAAGGCACTGCCAAAGGTGTCTGACAGCGGCCACTCCCCTCCCCCCATTAAGAATACATGCACCCTCGGCTATGATGAATGCAGTTTTAAAAGGGGAAATTTAAAGAAATTTGGGAATCGGTGACAGCCCCCTTTTTAATATTCAGGAGCTGTATTTTAAATCGATGTGCTATTTTCGCCGTCCACCCCGCACCGCACCCTTTTCACAGACTAGAGTTAGTGTCCCCCAAAAACGAGAAAATTTCAAAAGCCAAACTGTATATTTTTAAGCATTAAGGTTCCTTACGCTCTGGGTTTTAAACCAAAATTTAAACATGAGCCATATATGACTACTGTTCAGCGATGGGTTTTTTAGATAATTTTGCATACAGTCTAAACCCGGGCCTTATCCTGTGAGTAGAGGGTAGGAACGATCAAATGTTTAGTAATGTTGCACTTTTATCTCGATTGCCCTTTAAAAATCATTTAAAAAAAGTAACTTTTACAAATTCCCTTTTCTACCGGTTCTATGTTTTTCTTGATTGTACGTTACAGGGTTTTTTTTGTTTTTACCCTTTTTTTTCAGTTTAATTGTAGAGGGGGCCCTTCTGCTAAGGTCCTCTTGGGGAGGTTTGGGGGAGAATTTTTAAAGGCATCTCGCCCCTTTTAGCGTTCCCGTCCGCATTACAAAGAAACTCATTTATTTAAAAAAGCGCGGTAATGCCCACTTTCTCCTCGGGGGTGGGTGCAGGGGGTTGTGTAGTTGCAAGCAGATTGCCCCATAAATCACAGCTAATCACTGGAGATCCCAGGGGTGGAGGGAGGACAGTTTGTGATCAACCAACTATCAAATGGCACCAAGCACTGGGGAGGGGGGGGGGGGGGGGGGCCATGTATGAAAAACTAGGTCGAAGACTGTCTTTATTGCCCGCAGCAACCGATCAGAGCTTCCTTTTATTTATTCGGAGCACTATATGAAATGAAAAGGGAGCTCTGATTGGTTGCTACAGGCAACAAAGACAGTCTTTGGCCTAGACAGTTTTCATACATGTGGCCCTTGATGTGAGATTTCATGGCTCGTCTAGGATGTCTCTGGCAATGAGATACGTTGAAAAGCACCACTGCTAGCTATCTACCATTTTTGGTGCTTTTCATACTATCAATAAAACGCTTCTAATAATTATAGATTGTCCAAAGGGGAGAACTCCTATAAGGCTCAACATCCTGGCACATGAACCAAACTTATGCCTATTTACACTCATTTGCATACCTTTTACAGTATAGAAAAGTGTAGTTGACTTTTTTTATTCTGTGTTGTACCAGTTTGTCTCATGGACAAGACATGCCACTATACACGTATTCATTGACATATACCTCTATATACCTATGCGGCCGGTGGCATATTTCAGAAGTATAGGTCAGGAAATCCTCTTTATGTATACTTCTATCAGAAGATACAGACATTACTCTGGGGCAGAATTACAATTGCAGTTGCAGCAGAATTCTAGCACAAGTTGGTCAAAAAAGAAAAAATAAACTGCTGTGCTTTTTTTTTTTTTCCTTTACATTTATTATCTACTTTAGACTCATTTTGTACCTTATCCATCAATGGATTGTCTTAACAGAAAGGGGTGTGATAGGACATGCTGCACCAAATATTCGGGCACATTTATTATTGTCATTGCAAAATTGTGGCACAATTTGCACCAAAATACTGCTGTACATGCATTACACCCCTTTTTTATTATGAGTTAGACAGTTTCTAGACACTTATGCAACTCTTCTGACAAAAAGGACGTGACCTCAAAGTGATGTGGTTTTAAGATGAGTGGTTTAGCATGTGACGCCGTGTGCCGAAAAAAGGGCCAAAATTGTGCCGCAATAAATGGCATAAAGTAAGCCAACTTTTATAAAAGGTGTAAACTTAGACTAGATAATCTTAGTGCGCCAGATTTATCATGGTATTGATAAATCTGGTGCATGTTTAACCTGCCTAGTTTAAAGGGTTTGTCTCGCCATCCTGTTTCACAGAGCAACATGCAGTTTTAGATTAATGCTTCCTGTCTCTTCCTGGTCCAGCTGTGGCTGGTTCTATAGTAGTGATTAGCGTATCGGCTCCTTATTCACAGCTCTTCTAATTGCACTGACATGAGCAGGAGATTTTATCTATAAAGCCAAGAGCTTCAGAACTGAAAGTAAACATGTAATTGCTCTCCTTTGTTTGGTAGAGATAACGCACACTGTTCTAAAGCTGCTGATCGTCCTGTGTGCCGACTTGTAGTGACATCACTCCCGGCTCTCACATAAGACAAACAGCAAAGAGATAAGGGGAGAGCCGGTCGGTAACCAGAGAAACCGAAGTGCACTCAAAGCAAATAACATCTCTATCTCCTCAACAAAGCAAAATAAACAAAGCAGTATATTTGAAAAAAGTCTTCATTTACCATTTCCTACATGATGAAAGCTAATCTTTGTAGTGAGACATCCCCTTTTAAGTTTACATTGTCTGAAGTATTAAACAGTATTGATAAGTGTGCCCCATTGTCCTCAAATGTTGGTGCAGCTATTTAAACATACTTAATAAGGTTGAAAAAATACCTCAATCAACCTATAACCCTACTGTGTTGATCCAGAGGAAGACAAAACCCTTAAGAGACGAATGCCTGTTGCCTCATAATAGAGTGAAATTTACTTCCCGACTCCAAATATGGCAATCAGAATATATTACTGGATGAAAATTTCTTTCTAGAATCGAGTACCCTAGTACCCATGTAATAGCTTTTTAAGGAGGGCATCTAGGACCTTCTTGAATCCACCATCACTACCTCTTGCAGCAGCAAGTTCTATAGTTTCACTGCCTTTAAAGAGAACCTATGAAACTTATGAGGCTAAAATATTAACACTTCCTCAAATATATGCCTAATTTGGGAAATAAAAGCATTTCACCTGTAGCTCATTTTAGAAAAAGCACTGGCACTTTAAGATAGGACTGAAGTCGGCTCTTGACAGTATGATGGAAAATTATGTTAATTCATGTGAAACTTCCTGCTTCTGAGCTAGAAAAGTCGACTGTGCAGGAGAGCGCTTGTAAGTGTGTACTGTCTGTACACTATTCATGCTGGGTGTTTATTAGACTAGCAGCAGTGTAATGTGGATGCCTGTGTGCTATGGAGGAGGAGGCTGGGAGCAACAGGTAATCCATGTCAGACATATGTCCTCAGTGTACTATGCCTGAGGACTCAGATTAACTCTGTACAGGCAACTTTGTCCTCTGCTCCCCCTACACAGCTGGTATTTCCCACAGAAGGAATCTTACCAGATTGTGATCTCTGCCTGACAAAGTGAAAGTAAAACCTATTTCACTGTAATACTAAGGACAAGTATTTGAGAAAAGTTTTAATTTCATCAATTTTGTGTGAGGTAGTGATGGGTACTCTTTAGAATCCCCTTCAAGAAACCTTCATTTGCTCTACAGTCCCTGACAGAAGTTCTGTCGCTTATCCATGTTGTGGAAACCAAAGCTTATAACCTGACTTAAAATTAATCCATTGGTTTTAGAAATGACTGATATGAAAGCTGAAACCCTCCCAAATGAGATTTTTTTTTACCGAAAATAAATTTTCTTCACTGCTGAAATATTCATCATTTAAGGAACACAGGTCAGATTTTGGCAAGACAAAAGTTTTGTTACCCACAGAAAGTAATGTGAAAATCAAACAAATAATTCACTTCAAATACAAAGATATGTTTCATAACATTGGTGAATGAAGTTGTGGTGCTAATAGAGCCATATTTAATATTTTGTGTGACTTCCATGAGCTTGAAGCACTGCATTCTTGCGTTTCGACAATGATTCATACAATTTATTGATGAAGACATCAGGAACAGCAGAGAATGCAGTCTTACATGCCTCCCAGAGTTCGTCAAGATTCTTTGGTTTTGTCTTCCAAGCTTCCTCTTTTATCCTACCCCAAACGTGCTCAATGATCATGTCTGGTGACTGGCCAGTCCTGGAGCACCTTGATCTTCTTTGCCTTGAGGAACTTTGCTGTAGAGATGGATGTATGAGATGGAGCACCATCCTGCTGCAAAATGTGACCCCTTTTATGATAGGGAATGTAAGAGGTAGCTAATACTTCTTGATATTTTAGGCTATTGATATTGCCTTCCACCTTGCAAATGTTTCGCACACCCCCATACTGAATGTAACCCCAGACCATGATCTTTCCACCACCAAACTTAACTGTTTTCTGGGTGTATCTTGAATCCATACGGGCTCCAGTAGATCTCCTGCAGTATTTGCGGCGGCTGTGGTGTAATTGAACTGAAGATTCATCTGAGAAATCCACCTTCTGCCACTTTCCATCATCCATCCGTTTAGCAGGCTGTATGTCTTGGCAAATGCCACACGTTTTTTTAATTGCCTTTTGTGAAGTGCTGGCTTCTGGGCACGGATTCGACCATGGAGGCCATTTCGGGACAGAATCCTGACAGAAACTGTTCTAGTTGACACAAGGACTTGGTGACCAGGCCTGTTGGAGCTGTGCTGAAGTGGAAGAGGGGCTGGCTTTTGATTTTCGAACCAACAAACTTTCCTCCTGAGCAGTTGTCTTGCGGGGTCTGCCGGACCTGGGCTTGTCCAATCTCCAGTCTCTTCAAATCTTCTTTTAAATTCTTTGTACTTGACGCTGAGACACATTAAAAGTGCCAGCCACCTCTGCAGTGGTTCTGGTCTTCAGCCTCTTGATAATCAAGGCTTTGGACGCAGGGTGGATTTTTGGCATGTTGTCAGAGGTCAAATTGCAGTTCAAGTGAAGGTCTGGGGTGCTGGAGTTCTTTTTATACACACCCACTAATCAACCGATCAATTAGTAAGCACCGGTGAGGCTGTAAACTAGGATTGGGTGCATTATATGACAAGGCGACAAAACTTTTGTCTTGCCAAAATCTCACCTTTCTGTGTTCCATACATGATCAATATTTCAGCAGTGAAGCAAATTTATTTTTGTTAAAAAAAAAAACCTCTTTTGGGAGGGTTTCAGCTTTCATATGAGTCATTTCTAAAAGCAATGGATGAATTTTAATTCGGGTTATAAGCTTTGGTTTCCAAAACATGGATAAGCGACAGAACTTCTGTCAGGGACTGTAGATGTGGAGAATGTCCCCTTATCATGGTTCCAGGCATGGTTGTAAAATGATCATGTGAGAGATAACTGTACTGTCCTTTCATATACAGGCAGTCCCCGACTTACATCGTTCCGACTTACATACGTCCCCTAGGTACAAACGGAGACTTATGGGGCGTGGCTGACAGTCAACACTGAGTCACGCCCCATGATAACCAAGTGCCAGCATGCCACAGCTGCACATGAGATACAGAACGTGAGGTGAAATATTCTAAAAAAGGGCACAGACAGCAAAACAAATGTATAAAACCCTTCCCTGCACTATCCAAAACTAAAATATTTTTTTTTGCTGCAATTGCATTTAATAAATATACCTGTTCTGACTTACATACAATTTCAACTTAAGAACAAACCTACAGTCCCTATCCCATGCATAACCCGGGGACTGCTTGTATTTCTACATGTCGGCTAAATCGCTCCTAAGCCGTCTCTTTTTTTTTTTTCTGAGCTGAATAACCCATAGTTTGATAACCCATCATGGTACTACAATCCACCCATTCTCCTAACCAGCTTGGTTGCCCTCCTCTGCTTTTTTTTGTGAGCACAGAGGTAAACCTTTTGCATCTAGAGGACCTGTCGGCTCTTCTGACTTATCGGACATCATTTGTTTCTGGAAAATAGCACGGGACATGTTTTTTCTTAGAACCCCACTGTTTGCCATGCCTCTGTTTTACTCTTCCTGAAAACATGATAGTTGTGCGTTATTATTCTACCCTCTATCTCTTACTGACTATGTCCAATCAGAGCTGTCTGGGTTACATTATGTAGTAACACATCTTTCTTAAGGGGAATGTGAACATCTAGGTTTTAATTTAGATGAATTTCGTGAACAAATGGCTAAACAGTAACACAAAGTAGAATTATTATTATTATTATCCAGTGTTATTTTATGGGAATACAGGAGTATACTAAAACAGACGGATCATGAGGGTTCACATGTACTTAAAGGGGTTTTGCCAAGAAGGCATTTAATTACTGGTTTGTCCTGATTCAGCTTTCAGTGTGATCAAAAGGGGGAGTGTATGATCTGTTTGAACTGCCTATCATGTGACCCAGCAGACTTGACATCACCATGCTTTTTCCCACAGTGTGCTCACGTTAGTAAAAAGAAAAAGGTATGTTTATGTAAAGAGCTGTGAGTAGCTACAATGTAGCTGAGAGGTTAGTACTTCTGCCTTCCAACATAGGGGTCCTAGGTTCAAATTCCTGCAGGAGCCAAACATGGATTTTTTTGACTAATAAGGAGTACAGAAGACAGGAGTAGAAGGACCGCACCTGCGGTTGAACACTCGCTCAGCAGTGAGTGTGTGTGATTACAAGGCAGGGAAGAGCTACTAACAGTAGCTGCCGGAGAGGTGAGATCTGAGCATGTTTGACCAGGACTGAGGAGCTCTCCGCACACTGGTCGTATACCCTGGAGACGAGCTATACACCATAGATCACAAAGGTAGCAGCTTAAACAAAAATGGTACAGAATTTTTAACAATGATGAATGGTGAATTTTTTTTTAATTTTAGAAGCTTCCCACGTCAATTTTACTTTGTGACCAAACCCCTTTAATGTTTCTGCCTTTCTCTTTAAAACATTTGACAAACGTTTGTTGGAACAAACATTTTTTAGATGTATTGTTGTGATAGGAATCTGTTGACTTATTTTAAAGATCACAATTTCTTTTGCAGAAAAAGTTTAAGCCACATCAAAGATAGGAAATTAGATTTCAGAAGTATTAAAAGGCCACAAACCAAAACTTCCATTCTCCAGAAACGCACACGGCAGCTCATGGAAGAGGTAATAAATACTTCATAAATTTCTATTCTGCTTTGACTTGTTGCCATTTGTTTTTTTTAAAGATTACTTTAATGCACAATTATACAAATCTGTTAATCCAGTTACCATCTGGGAAAAAATACACCATGGACTCAAGTCCATGCAACCCAATTGAGGTGTCATTTGATGTATATTCTTAAAAAAAAAAAAAAAAAAAAAAAAGGGCCAGCAATAGTAAGAAAAACAGAGCAATAACTTCATGATTAAGGAACATCGGAGTCCAGCTAGCAAACGTAAGGACGATAAGCCACTAATCACATGAGCATCTGGCTGTGATTCTTGAGAAGTAAGTTAGCCTTCTTCCACAAGCTTGGAGAGCTGTAGCCAACTATTAGAGTATGTTCACACGGTGTATTCCCGCATGTAATTGTGCCAAAATACACCCCAAAAATACAGTGGGAAAAAAAGGTACTAGTAAATTCACTGTCGTCGTTCGGATCACAGTATTTTTTCGATGGTATTTCTTGGTGCATAATGTACCCCTGCATAAAGAAGTGACCTGTCACTACTTTCGGGTGCTTACAAATGAAGGCATGTACCTGTACACACCACAATATGCCGTGTGGATATACCCTTAAAGGTATTTTTCCTGTAAGTTGGTGTTGAACTCCTTAAAGAGCTGTTACGGAGATAAAAATATTTTCTCCAAGCCTCGTTGTGCGTATTCAAATTAATCCAGGAATGTATGTACATATATCAAAAGAATGAAAGACATTTTCAAAATGTCGGTACAGTCTTGTTTATTAAAAAGTTGTGCATGAGTTTTTATATGCTTTGTTTGTAAGAATATCGCATGGAAAATAGACAGAATATCTTTATTGGACAAGACCATATAATCAACATTCAAACAACACATTTTCTTTATTATTCATTAATATACTTAAGTTACAGTTATTGCCGTTTCACTGTTTTTTGTATATACAGGTTAGCCTTCAATGACTGGTATCCTCTCAACACAAACCATTTTTCAGTCATTCAATAAAAGGATATATAAAGGCAGAATGATATAAATCTATTTTTTTACTTAATAGCAACAAAACTTGACTTTATACATGAAACATTTTTAATATGTTGCAATTTCATAGTTGTTTTTTTTTTCCCCCCATAAAAACCTGGTAATATGTAGACCCCTTTCTATAGGACTACAGTCTTCAGTAGTTATAAACAGACTTCATGTTCTAGAACTAATAGAGCTGACTGGCACATCACTTCTTGGTAATGTTTCGGAAGGTAAGCTTCCTTTTTCATGCTTGATATCAAGTAAAAAATAGATTTATACAATTCTGCCTTCTTATATCCTTTTATTCATTATTATAACAATTTTCTCATTAATAATCACATTTTGATTGGTTAGTTATTAATAAGAACACGCTTTTAGTTATTATAAGTTTTTGTTACTACTACTATGCATGACAGAACTTTTACCTAGATTCTACCGTTGACTGGCTAAATCATTCAGAATCGGGCTTTGTAAAGCTAAGGCTGTGTTCACACGGGGTAATTGCGGTGCGTACAGTACGGCCGCAATTACACCGGGTGATTTGGGAGTTGCGCTGATACGCGCGTATGGGCCGGCAGCCGACCGACCCCCGTAGACATGCAATACTCGCGGCGCGTATTCGCCCCAAGTATTTGTCATGCCACTTATCTCCCCGCTATACAATACGATCGTATTGTATGAGCGGGGAGAGGAGGCCTAACCCATAGTTCTCTGAGAACTATGGATTACCGTAATTTCGGCGCGCATCTCGCTTGTATTAGAGCGCAAATACACTGCGAACTGCGCGCTGAAATTAGCCCGTGTGAACATACCCTAATAAAACAAGTAACAATGTTTATACTTATGAAGACACAGTCTGTGAAAAGCTGAGTTTTTCAATAATAAAGCAAGGGCACGGAAGAACAGACATGGAAAATAAAGGTTGGCGGAAGGTGATAAGTTGGAATGGAAAAGAACTGCAGACAGAAATGCTCGTCGGCCATCTTGGCTGTTTATTTAAAAACTGCAAACTTGTAATCACCCTTATAGGACTTCAGAAAGAATTTTATATCCTTATCAGAGCCTTTATTCATGATTAGGTAATTAAATCAAACTAGAATCTCCTTAAAATGAAACTTCCCGTATATGGATATTTTTTACTTTTATTGAAAATAGCCTTTTTAATCCGTTTCAATTGTCAAATGCATCATACAGTATACTGCAACAATACTATAAATGTCACATACAGTATCTCAGGTGCATACAGCCCTCACATTTTTGTAAATATTGTATTATATCTTTTCGTGGGACAACACTGAAGATATTATAAGGGGAGTGTCCCTATAATAGATAGTTAGATGGTAACATAAATATATCAAAAACCGTTTACCATTTGCCCAAAGACGACTAATACCATATATTTCCTAACTACTATTCAGACTTGAATGCTTATTCTAAAATAGGGCAGCAAAAAGTAATCCAGCAAAAATAGGGATTGGAAAAAAGAAAAAACGTTTTAAAGCGCTTATTTAAAAATGCATTAAACGCAGCATCATGTATACAAAAGTCACGGTTATTCTGAAATATTACTTTTAATGACTAATATTAAGAGACTGTCAAACTCATCAGAATTTATATAGGCAGTAATTTTAATCATTTATTAGAGGAAGGGTGGAATACATCTGCAATGCACTTGCTTCATTAGCTAAATCTGCCTAGGCGCTATAGCTACCATTCCTCTCATTAGCTGACCTCCTAGCTTTCTTACCTAATTCTCAGGATAAATATCCTAAGTGCACTAAATAGCAGATTCTGCCTGAACCGTGGGCAGGCTGCTGCTAGCTAAACATAAACCTAAACCCTCTTCCAAATGTCTCTATACTATAATAGCAATTAGAGCAGGCTGCCTATTATTAAAATGAATATTGTTCCCCAGACCGTAAAATACTAAGCCTATCACCAGGCATTATGGGATAAGAGCTGAGAAGCAAGAGCACACTGCCTATATAATTTTAATGGGTTTGATAGTCTTTTAATATTAGTCATTAAAAGTTATATTTTAGACACTCGGAGAGACGTCCCCTGTCGGGCCTATATACTCGCCTGCTCCACTGAGAAGCTTTTCTTTCAGAGAGAGAGCTGAAAGTAGACCTCTTGGATGAGGACTGGAAGAAAGCATTCCAACTATCACATAGGTCATCTATATCTTCTAGGTGGTATCGCGTTCCTGCTTTACTGAATGCCATCTGTCCCAGCTCCTCGGACACGTGTTGGCGGTGTAGGTTTGGGAGGGGTACCATGACTCATATCTGGTGGGGATGCCCCGCTATACAGCCCTTCTTGCTAAAAGTGATTAACATAATCCACAAAGATTACTGGGATAAAGTTGCAAAATGATGCCTCCACTGTCCTTCTCTTCAACATCCCTCTGCCCACAAAACTTTTGAGAAGTCACCTCCTTACTTTTCTGCTCCTTGCAGCAAAAATGATCATTCCTCGTCTATGGCTTTCCACGACTAGCCCATCCATTACAGATTGGAGTAAGTAAATACATGTGCTGCAGAGACTGGAAGAGTTTAGGACGGACTTGCCCGAGCAGTATAGCAAATACCCAGGGGCGTAGCTACAGGGGGTGCAGCGGTAGCAGTCGCTACCGGGCCCCGCAGCCTGAGGGGGCCCAAAAGCCCTCCTGCCACATAAAAAGACACCAGCATTGTAAATTGGGCATGGTAACTGGGGGGCCCCATTTCACTTTTTGCATCAGGGCCCAAGCGCTTGAAGTTACGCTTCTGCAAATACCTTTATGTCTGGGAGGATTGGATCTCTTTTTGTAATATGGATCTCTACCGTCACGGACTCTGGGTGTTTGAATGCCTTTTGTGACACGATACAGAATTGATATATCCACTAGATAAGGTCACTGAGCCGGCTGAATGTTCTTCTTTTCTCTTTATGGTTCTTTACTCCTTTATTTCTGTGTTTCTCACCATTCCTTGTTTACAAGGCTGTACTCCCCGTTTTCTTGATATGCCAACGATGTAACACTCAAGCTATGTGAAATAGCCATTCCTCATGGGGGGAGCGGTGGGCCGTCCTCCCCCGAGAGTCTATAGATTTGCTTGGGGGGGCGGTCACTCTCTCCACATCCTGAGGAATCTCCATTGCTTATAACTCTTTGGTACCATAAGTTCTGATACACCTGTGCGCATCGTTTTTTTTTTAGATTCGCATTGCGACCTCCCATGGCTATAATATACCTGTCTTGGACTGTATAATTCAATACTCATCTATGTATGCGGAAGCCTTGCGACATTATGCTATGTACAATTTTTCTCTTCTTGTTATGATGTGAGATGTTTGAGTTTGTTCATTCTTTAAATAAAAATGTCTTTGAATAAGAAAAAAAAAAAAGAAAAAGTTATATTTTAGAATAAGCATTCAATGTAAAGTAGTCAATATACAGTTTGTATTTTGGCTTGCTCGAAAGATGATCTTCACTCAATATGTTTAAATACCTATCTACCAAAGTAGTTTCATGGCATAAAATCCTCTGAGGGTTATTCAATAACCTGACAAGACAGATATTTTATTTCAGGATTGGACAGAGCAGTTTGATAACTTTGATTATCAGCTTTAGTAAATGCTTATGGGGTTAATTACTCCTCCACTTCATCCTTAATCTTACTGACGAAGAAGGACCTGACATTTTCAACAAATGTAGTAAATTTGTTGTTCATCCTGAGATTTTATTACTTTTAAAAATAGATAGGGGCACCATAGATGGATATAGGAGAGAGAGAGACGGGTAAAACCATTTAAAGGGGTTATCCCACCAATAACCTGTATCCCTTATCCACACAATGGGGGATTTTATTTAATAATAATCGTTATTTATATGGCGCCAACATATTCCGCAGCACTTTACAATCTAGAGGGTATAATTACAGACAATAGACAGACATTACACAGTGAGAACTACTTACAGATGAAACACAAGGTGTGAGGGCCCTGCTCGCAAGAGCTTACAATCTAAGAGGGTGCTGGGGGAAACAAAGGGGGAGAAGTGCTGAGTTTACAATGGTTTTATTTATATGTGATTAGTGATTTCCCGACCATTGGAGGCCCACCAGTCATGACAACAGGAGCCCTAAATCCTCTGTCTGAATGGAGAGGACCTATCTCATTCAGTCTCATAGACTGTGATTAGAGTAACAGTGTTGACGTGTAACCTTTGTTCTATTCAGATGGAGAATTCAGGATCTCTATTCCCGTGATTGGTCACTGCAATCGGACACTTTTAACCTATTCTGTGGTTAGGTGATAAATGTTATTAGTGGGACAGGCACTTAAGGACTAGTAACGTAAGTGACCTGACAAAAGGCCTGAGTGTAGAATAAGGTCTCGTTCTCTGACCTGGAAGATATAAACCACATACAGTCACCTCTTTCCTAAATAGTGGAATGCATAGGAATACCATGAAATAAAGTCCCTCTAATAATACTAAGCTGTTGTGTAACGCCATCAATATCTACATACTTATATATTTTCTATCTAACCCTAGGGTGCAGTGACCATGCCGCACAGTTCAGATGAGGAGCTTGTCACTCCTACTACTTCGCCAAAGAAGCGGTATTCTGGTAAGTGGTAACATGTTTTAAAGCAAAATTTGGATAATATATTTTTTTTTTTTACGTACTAATACCAAATGGTGATGAAAATGCCACAGATATACCAGTGATAATTAGTTTTGATTACAATAAAACCCCTCTCTCTAGCGTGGAAGAAGAAAGGCTGGGGTCAGTTGTCATTACTTTTGGTATATAGAAGAATTGGGGTTGCTTCTCACATTCAGGTTTTGTGATGTAATTTTTTTCAGACCAGCGCCAGAAACGGATCATGAACAAGGGGCACTTATAAGGGAAAAGAGTTGTGTTCTTATATTTAACTCCTTAAAGGGGTTGTCTCACTACATTGATTCATCTTAACTCAGTCCTGTTTTCTTGGTTTCATTTTGAATTCAGGGGCGTATTTACTGGCTTCCACTAGGCTGCAGTAGAAGCCAGGTCTGTAGCTATAGCAACCAGTGCTGGCAGCCGATCAGGATAGATCAAACAAGTCTGTAGCTATAGCGACCTGAGGAGCTGTTGTAGCCCATACAAGAGGGGATATCTTAGAATAGGTAGGACACTGTTAATGGACATATATTGCAAAGTGACTTGTTTTTGCAAGATTGTTATCAGAAAATTTTTTTGTTTTTGCATTTCAACAGTTGTTTTTTATTTTTCAATAACGCAGTTGTATGAGGCCTCGTTTTATTCGAGACAAGTTGTACTTTATGGGGGAATAGTTTAAGTTTTGTTTTTTTACATTTATTTTACACCATTCACATTTCACACTTAATAACTTTTTAGATTAATTCTATAGGTTATTACGGTCGTGTGGATACCTAATATGTGTAGGTTTTTTTTATGTGAAATATATGCACAATTTATTTATTTTTATTTTTTATTTATTTATTTTTTTTAAATCCCATGAAGGGAGAACTGTAACATTTTTTTATACACTTAGTAATGTATTAGCATATTCATATATGCTAATACATTGATCTGTGTAAGCCTGACACAGGCAGTGATCAGGACAGCACACACTCTGTCCTGGTCACTGGATTAATACACAGACAGCCCTAGGGCTACTCTAGGTCCCCAGGACTGATTGTGCAGCAATTTCCCCGGGCTATGTAGGGTCACCGGGTGTTCAGATCACCCGACAGAGCAGGGAAACCCTTTGATTGCGCTGCGGTGACGATCCGCTGCAATCAAAGAGTTAAAGCACTGGGGCGCGGAGGTTCACTCACTTCCCGGTGCTCGCAGGGGATGCTCTGGGATCAGAGCTGTGTAGTACAGCCCCGATCCCAGCGCAGCTGCGGCGCCCGGAGCCGCAAACCCCGATGTCTGCAGCGACGCCAAAAGACAACGCTGCAGACGAACGACCCGCACCAGCCAACGTCAAAAGTCAGTGGGCGGTCGTTAAGGAGTTAAATTGATTCATGACTTTGGATTCAAAAAGTGCATCTAACATGCCCTAACAGAAACAAAGAGCTGATTCCTTCCATTGTATCAAAGTAGCATCCAAGCCGTTAGAGGATGGGCCCCTTTGGTGACACAGTTTGTGTTGTGCTAGAATTTCTGTTTTTTAGTCACTTCATGTGGCAAAAAAAAGTGATGGAAATATGCTATGTCGGATTATAAGGCGCATTATCAATGAGCGCCTGTTAAGTCTTCTTGGTTCATATATAAGGCGCACTGGATTATAAGGCGTGGCACATTAAATGAAACAAAGCTCAGACCGCAAGCCAAGCTTCATTCAACACTTTCACAATAACTCTCAACTTGTAAAGTTGTAACAAAAGTCAATACATGTACATAAGTCCGTGCCGTATCGCAAAATACGTGTCACACTTAGTGAAGCTTATTTTCAACTGATTTCGGAACGTATTTACGTCGGAAATCCGACGTGAATCAGTTCTGAAATCAGCCGTGTGAACATAGCCTTAGGCCTCGTTCACACGGCTTATATGTCCGCGGATTGGCGCCGTACTCCGCGCCGGATTTGCGCTTCAGTACGGCGCCAATCCGTCAGAGTCATTACGGTAATCCACTGCTCTCATAGAGAACAGTGGATTCCGTCGCTCCTACCCGCTTGGCGAATCCGCCGCGGGGGGAGAAAGTGACATGAACATTATTTACGGCGCGTACGCGCCGTAGATAATGACAGTCTATGGGGCCGGGGAGCGGCGGCCCCGCCCCCGTCCCGCCCTTATTCACGCCGGATTTGTGAGCGCAATCCGGCTCACAAATCCGTCGGGAATAAGCCGTGTGAACATATCCTTAGTGACACTTATTTGCAACTGATTTGTAACTGATTTCGGAACGTATTTACGATCGGAAATCGGTTACAAATCAGTTACAAATAAGTGTCACTAAATTAGCTGTAAATACGTTCTGAACAAAACCCAAGTGAAGAATTGATTCATATATAAGGCACATCGAACTAAAAGGCGCACTTTCGATTTCTGAGAAAATCATAGGCTTTTATGTGCGCCTTATAGTCCGAAAAATACAGTGTATTTTTATAGATCGGACTTTTTCAGACGCGCGATACCAAATATGTGTAACTTTTTTTTTAATTATTTTAATTATTTTATTTGTAAAATGTTGAAAGGGGGGTGATTTGAACTTTTAATACTTTTTTTTTGTACTTTAAAACTTTCTTTTTATTTTTCACTGTAACATCTAGTCCCCCTATGGTGCTTGACCACTAGGGGGCGCAATTGTTAATACAGCATATTGCATTGCATAGGCAAAGCATTAGGATGTACAAAGATGAAGTTTCTCCACTTCCTGTCTACGGCCGGAAGTGGGGCAAACCGGGAAATGTAAGTGACGGGAGCCTTCAGAGGGCTCCCCACTGCCGTGTCCGGTCGTCGGATGCCGATGACCGTAACGAACGGTGCGTGGCAATTATCGCCGTTCATTCAGACGCCTCGGCCATCTTTTCCGCCGTGTCTGAAGGGTTAAACAGCGCCAGCGAGCGGCGCAACCCGCGGGCGCTGTTACTGCCGGGTGTTCGCGGCGATCATCCGCTAACACCCGGCGGCTGTGCGGGGGGGGGGTCGCGGAGCAATCCCCCTGCAAAGCCCCTTAGCGGCCCTGGGACGTACTCATACGCCCAGGGTCGTTAAGGGGTTAAAGAACCAAGCGGTACATTATAAGACTGTCAGGCCATTCCATATTTTAGGAATATGTAGACTTGGGAAGTATTTTGGTCAGCAGTATTTGTTAGAAGAAGATGCAGATGTTTCCATTACATCTATAACGTGTGTGTAATAAGTATTGAACAAGCCCCAGGCAAAAAAATCGAACCATAGATGTCCATAAATTATGTGTAATAATTGGAAATGACACAGGGGTAAAGTATTGAACACATAAAGAAAGAGAGGTAAAAAAAAAAAGAAAGCTATGGAAAGTCATGACACCAGCTGAAATCAGTACTTGGAAAGCAATCCTGCCACTTAGTGAAAAATATCAGCTGGATCAATTGATGCCCTGCAAAAAGGTGTTTCATTACCAAGATGTCATACAAGAAACCTTGCATGATGGGTAAAACCAGTGAGCGGTCTCAAGACCTTCACAACCTTATTGTTGCAAAAAATAAAAAATACTAATGGAATTGATTACAGAAGAATTTCTAAACTATTGAAGATTCCAGTGAGCACAGATGAGTGAAAATAATTATTAGTAGAGTTGTCCAAGAGCCATGGAGAGCTGCAGAAAGACCTGGTGGATTCAGACGGTAGAATTGTTTCAAAGAAAACAATAAGTAATGCACTCAACCTTGATGGCCTGTATGTATGCTCAGAAAGTTTGCTCAACAACATTTTAGACACGCCTGTGAAATACTGGGAGAATATGAGACCGAAATTAAACTCTTTGGATGCCATAATACACAACATGTTTGGACGGAAAAATGCACTGCATATCACCCAAAAACCTCATACCAGCAGTGAATTTTGGAGGTGGGAACATCATGGTGTGGGGCTGTTTTTCAGCATAGGGCACTGACAAACTTCATACCCTGTTTCCCCGAAAATAAGACAGTGTCTTATATTAATTTTTGCTCCTAAAGACGAGCTAAGACTTATTTTTAGGGGATGTTTTTTCTATGAACAATAATTCACATTTATTGTTGAACAAAACATCAACATGTATTAATATCCTGTAGGGATTTCATCACAAACATCAGCATAAGCAGCCAAACTGTGAATTGCATCAAAAATGCACTAGGTCTTATTTTCGGGGGTGTCTTATTTTCGGGGAAACAGGGTATAATTGAAGGAAGGATGAATAGGCAAATGTACCAAGATATTCTTGACTAAAATCTGCTGCAATGATGAAGATGAAACGAGGGTGGATATTTCAGCAAGACCATGATCCCAAACACGGCCAAGGAAACTGTCAATTGGTTTCAGAGAGAGAAAATTGTTGGGCCATTCTGGCAGCTTTAATCACCTGATCTGAATGCAATAGAAAATCTATGGAAGGAACTAAATTAAATTAACAGCTGATATCCTTCTGGTATGAATTATCATAATTATATGTTAATACTTTGTTTGGCTGTAACTATGTGCTGTTACATAATAGCTTTTTTTGCACTCCGTGTTTAACCCTATGTTGGATAATTATACAATCACCTGTTACCTGAGTGCTCGGGGTGTATTTATGCTGCTGTCTGAGGTTTCACTTTAGTCTATGACTAAGGGCCCTATCTTTGAGTGGCTTGAAATGTATAAAGTGAAACCTGGTGCTGCTCTCTGCTTTGTTTTTATACTACATTTTTATGGGAATTCAATAAATATTTTTCTGTTTTATGGATGAGTGCTGAATCTTTTATAATAATAATAATAATAATAATACTAATAATCTTTATATAGCGCCAACATATTCCGCAAATGGGCTATCATTTTATTCCTGTCCTCTGTACTCTTTAATAATTAGTCAAACAGCGCAAATAAAAGTAAAAAAAGAAACCTCTAATCAGGTATGCGCATTGAGAAAAAAAATCCACACGTTGGGTTCCTGTAGGGATTTGAACCTAGAACCCCCTATGATGGAAGGCAGAAGAGCTAACCACTCTGCTATAGGATAGCGACTCCTAGGTCTTTACATAAACAGATCTTTGTTTGATTAGAGTGAGCACACTGTGGTGAAAGGCATATCACGCCTGCTAGGTCACATGATATGTCATTCAAACAAATTATACATGCCCCCTTTTAAGCACACTGAAATCTGAAGCTGGACAAACCAGGCATGAAATGCCTTTGTGGTAAAACTCCTTTGACTGGAAACAATGTCTTTAATCAGCTTATGAGTATCAACTGATGCAACTTGTGTTGCAACTATGTGAGCAGCAGATGCCCAGTTGATAATGGAAATGAACGGCTGCTTGTACCCTTGTAGTTGTCGGCAATCAGTCATGAATATACATTAGCTCCTCAGTGGAATCTGCCTGCAGAGAGCTCTAATAGACAGTGAGCACTTGTGCAATGCTGTGTTTAACCCCTTACCGACCTATGACGTACGAGTATGTCATAGCGCCGGTAAGCGGCTTTGAAATGGGATCGCGGCGCGATCCCGTTTTACAGCCGACGGGTGTTAGCGGCTAATTGCAGCTAACATCCGGCGGTTTCAGCGCAGGCGGCGTCTAACCCATCAGACGCCGCGGCAAAGATGGCGGCGTCTGAATGACTGGAAAAGGGTGCCACCGATCTTCAGCCCAATCGGGACATCATTGGTGAGGTCCCGATGGGCTAACACGGCAGCGCAGAGACTTGTGAAGGCTCTGATCGCTGCCATGTTCCCGTTTGCCCCACTTCCGTCCGCAGACAGGAAGTGGGGAAACCGCCATCTTTGTACACCCTAATGCATTGCATAGGCAATGCATTAGGCTGTATTAATGATCGCGGCCCCTAGTGGTCAAGCACCATAGGGGGACTAAATGTTAAAGTAAAAAAATAAAGTTTTAAAGTACAAAAAAAGTATTAAAAGTTCAAATCACCTCCCTTTTCCCATTTTACAAATAAAAATAATAACATAATAAAAAAGGTATCGCCACGATCTATAAAAATATAACATCATTTATCCCGTACGCTGAACACCGTAGAAGAAAAAAAAATTCCAAACGCCAAAATTGCATTTTTTTGGTTATTTCATGTCGCATAAAAAGTGGAATAAAAGTGGTCAAAAAAAGTTGCATCCATTTCAAAGTGCTAGCATGAAAAAGTACACTTCTGCCTGCAAAAAATACTGCCTCACTCACGGCCTTAGGTGTTAGTACAAAAAAGTTATTTGGTCGCACAAAACGGCGCTGCGCCGCAAATTTCAAAAACAGAAAATGTTTGGAATTTTTTTACGGTACCAAAACATAATGGAAACCCTACATGGTATTGCCGGATGCGTATCAATGTAGAATACAGAGAACACATCACTTTTACCGAAGAATAAAAAAAACCTCCCGCAAACATGGTCAAGGTTTTTCTTTTCACATTTTGCCCCGCTTAGAATTTTTTTGCCGTTCCCCAGTATATTCTATGGTAATATGAATAACACCACTAGAAAGTACAACTTGTCCTGCAAAATAAAAGACCTCATATGTCTATGTAGATGGAAAAATGAAAAAGTTAAGGCAAAGAGCAAAAAAATTTAGAGCCATATTATTATGACCGTCCGTCAGGAAGGGGTTAAGGTAGTTACCATCTTTTCTACATTTTAGGTGACTGTGAAGATAAAGAAGAGGATGTCAAGATGATAGATACAACAATGGATGACCATGTGCTGGATGATGAAGCTAGCTGTGTATCTGATGAGAGTAATTCATCTGTTCAGAGTGGTAGTGAAGAGAATTCTTCACCCCAAAATGACAAGGAGAGCATTTATTTCCTAGATGCCTCCACAGAAGGAAACGTTGGTCGCTTTTTGAATGTAAGTAGCGAATTTCCTAAATGTAAAAAGAAAACCTATTGCCAGGAAATATGGCTGCATCTTACCTCTTTTTCTGAATACTGAATTGTAAATGTGTTCAATCATGCAGGAAAACCTCTCCCACTCCTTTATTTATAATGGTTATGGAAATGTGTGGGAGTTTTTATGAATAATATAATGATAATCATCCAAAATGGGTTTCCAGGGCTTTGTCACGCAGCTTACCCAAGAGGGGTTGTCCATCTCTAGTCTTGCGGCTCATCTCATGTGGGCTTCCAGACACTCCCCAAATAGTTGTTTAGGGGAAAGAAGGGTCAAATCTTTTAGATTTGCCACACACCTCTTGTTCCCCTCTCTCTTCTTTGATGCATGATGGGTTCAGCTGTAGGGGTATGTGGGGTGATAACTGGTGGCTGTGCAGGGCTTTGCATGCTTTAGTTTAAGAAGATTAACACAACAGGTTCTGGTCATTTTTTTTTTTTTTTTTTTTAATGCAGTATAACTATTTACAGTTGTACTCAAAAGTTTACATAACCCGGCAGAATTTTTGCTTTCTTGGCCTTTTTCAGAGAATATGAATGATAACACAAAAACTAAGATCTACTTGCCGAAATCTTTATTTCCCCGAGTCCTCAGGCAGCACACGATGGGTTAATATCCTCCTCATCCCAGCTGGGACAGAAGAAAAAGAAATGAGTATCAGGTTCAGATAATTCAAGCATTAATTAGGTCCACCTCACCCATATAAGCTCCTCAGACAATGAACAGACTTGTTCCTTTTTTAAAGCAGTACAGAAATTTTTTATAAGGGTGGGATCCCTGTGCTGCCTTCGGACTCAGGGAAATAAAGATTTTGTTAAGTAAATCTTAGTTTTCCCCTTGGTCCTCAGGCAGCACACAATGGGATTTCCAAAAGCAGTACAAAACGCAGGGGTGGGAGACAGTATGCAAAATGTGCATTCTCTAAAGTACTCACTTATGCCAAAATTAGTAGAGAATACTATGCAGCTACTTGGCAAATCTTGTAAAGGTTTAATTTTATTTGGCAATAAGGATGCTATTGAACACAAGGTGTTGGCTCATTTTTCTCTAGCCAATGACCATGCTTCTTGATCATTACACAGAAGTATTGCTATAGGACCAGTGTCAGAGGCTTTGCTGACTTGGTTTTCTGTAAGAGGCCCTTGTAAGTGAAGAAACAGACTTCCAGATTCTCGTTATATTGATTATAACATAAGTTTACAGTTTCCTGAGGTTATCAAAGGATGAGCAGTTCGATCCAATGGAAGAATCTAGAAGAAAAAAACTGATAAGAGTCCCCGGTTAATACTGTACTCTGGTGCCACATTGAAGGACTCCAGCATATCCTAAATCAGTGATGGCGAAACTTTTTGAGACCGAGTGCCGAAACTGCGACCGAAAAATACCTTAGTTACCGCAAAGTGCCGCCACTGCCGCCACGAAGCAGGGAGGTGACGTTGGGAAGTGGGGCTGCAAAACAATTAATAAGAGGGATGTGACAGCCGCTTAGCCCATCCCTCTGCCATACTTCCACTATACAGTTACCATATTGTGGTAGATAGCAGTGTACACAGGTGCTCAGCAGACCGTTGACTGAATAATACCACGACCACATACCACCACCACATAGTGACTGAATAATACCACAACACCACCACATAGTGACTGAATAATACCACAACACCACCACATAGTGACTGAATAATACCACAACACCACCACCACATAGTGACTGAATAATACCACAACACCACCACCACATAGTGACTGAATAATACCACAACACCACCACCACATAGTGACTGAATAATACCACAACACCACCACCACATAGTGACTGAATAATACCACAACACCACCACATAGTGACTGAATAATACCACAACACCACCACATAGTGACTGAATAATACCACAACACCACCACATAGTGACTGAATAATACCACAACACCACCACATAGTGACTGAATAATACCACAACACCACCACATAGTGACTGAATAATACCACAACACCACCACATAGTGACTGAATAATACCACAACACCACCACCACCACATAGTGACTGAATAATACCGACACATCTCGCCACCACATAGTGACTGAATAATACCGCCACACCATTACTGAATATAAACCATTGCACTTTGCACACATATAAGAGATTACATTTCAGGCACATTTAGTGACTCACAGGTGACGTTTCTCCAGTAAGTCGTTCACATTCTGGTTTCTTCTCCATTCGGTTCACACCTTCATGCTGATTTCTCTTGACCAACACTCATCCCTGCAGATTTAGACACAAATATATTAGGATCCTCACTTTTCCAGCAACTCCTTACTTATAATTATATAAGTCCCCTAAGTTAGGTGGGTGTATAGGTCCCCTCAATTAGGCAGGTATAGAGATATAGGTCCCCACCAGCCAGTATACAGATATATAGCTCTCCCCACTGGCAGTATACAGATGGCTCTCTCCCCACCGGCCAGTAGAGAGCCAGCTCTCTCCCCACCGGCCAGTAGAGAGCCGGCTCTCTCCCCACCGGCCAATAGAGAGCCGGCTCTCTCCCCACCGGCCAGTAGAGAGCCGGCTCCGGCACTGTGACCCGGACGCCGAGCCCTCCCGGCGCGGTGTCCGGGTGACAGTGCAGGAAGGCAGCGGTAGCCAGCCTGGCATGCGTGCCAGCAGAGGTGGCCCTGCGTCCCACCTCAGGCATGCGTGCCACAGGTTCGCCACCGCTGTCCTAAATAGTAAAAACATACCAGACCGCACCGCCAACTCAAGCGGTCCTCCAACCCAACAGCACTTCTGGGTGAATAAACCACCCAACCTGAAAGAGCCGCTACCGGCACCCTGCCCGTTTGTGGGACTTAGGTTCCAGACCAGCGAGACGTGCACTCTTACCTTTGTCTTTAATATTGCTGACATTTATTATTACGTGAACCGAAACCTCGACAGATATTCGGATACCATTCCTGTAAAGATAAAGCTTGTAATTTCTTTCCCTGGGGTCTTTAAAGAACCACTTGACAGGAGGGTAAATGGAGAATAGATCCTCTCATATTGTAGTAATATCCTAGAAGTTCACTTCATGAGTATTTGTGTTGGCGCCCTTCACACCACCATGTTACAGGAGGTGAGCCACTGGAAGGAGAGAGACGGGATTCTATAGAAATCGAGCTGATGATGTGGTAAACTCCAGAGCTGAGGCTCCACCAATGTGCAGAAGGTTATTAAGCATTGCCTAAGATAGACCCTTGCCAGACAGCTTTGCCTGACACATTGCAGGCTATAAATTCTCCTGATCTGGATTTTAGAGGGACACAGATTAGAAGATCTTTTCATAGGAGCAGTTTATAGAATATTTTCTGCAATAACTGGATCGGGGTGAGGCACTGGATGTCATATATCTAGATTTTTCTAAAGCATTTGATACGGTGCCACATAAAAGGTTGGTAAATAAAATGAGAATGCTTGGACTGGGGGAAAATGTGTGCAAGTGGGTAAGTAACTGGCTCACTGATAGAAAACAAAGGGTAGTAATTAACGGTACATACTCAGACTGGATCGCTGTTACTAGTGGGGTACCCCAAGGGTCAGTATTGGGCCCTATCCTCATTAACATAATCATTAATGAACTTACACAGGGAATACACAGTATAATATCGATCTAAGCAGACGATACTAAGCTCTGTAAGTAATCAACACAATAGAGGATAATATGTTATTACAAAGGGATCTGGATAAGTTGGAGGCCTGGGCAGGGAAATGGCAGATGAGGTTTAACACTGATAAATGCAAGGTTATGCACATGGGGAAGAGAAATCCATTACATGATTACATGTTAAATGGAAAAAACACTGGGTAAAAGTGACATGGAGAAGGACTTGGGAATCCTGGTGGACAGTAAACTTAATTGTAGCAGCCAGTGTCAGGCAGCAGCAGCCAAAGCAAATAGGATCATGGGGTGCATTAAAAGGGGCATAGATGCACATGATGAGAACATTATTCTCCCATTATACAAGTCACTGGTTAGACCACACATGGAATATTGTGTACAGTTTTGGGCACCAGTGCACAGGAAAGACATTGTAGAGCTTGAACAGGTACAAAGGCGGGCAACAAAAAATAATAAAAGGACTGGGTGGACTACAGTACACAGAAAGATTG
This sequence comes from Phyllomedusa bahiana, assembly GCA_025379985.1. Lineage (NCBI taxonomy): Eukaryota > Metazoa > Chordata > Amphibia > Anura > Hylidae > Phyllomedusa > Phyllomedusa bahiana. The sequence goes on from JAODAL010001888.1 coordinate 124,988, forward strand.
GCAAGATTAGGGTTATTTAGTTTAGAGAAAAGAAGGCTTCGGGGGACATAATAAATATGTTTAAATACATCAAAGGTCAATATAGAGATCTCTCCCAAGATTTATTTATACACAGGGCAGTATCTAGAACAAGGGGCATCCTTTACGTCTTGAGGAACGAAAGTTTCTACATAAACATAGAAAGGGATTCTTTACTGTAAGAGCAGTGAGACTATGGAATTCTCTGCCAGAGGGACTGGTCATGGTGAATTCAATAACCGAGTTCAAAAAGGGTTTGGATGCATTTCTGGAGCGTAATAATATAACAAGTTACAGTGACTAGGATTCAGGAGAGGGGTCATTGATCCAGGGATTTTTCTGATTGCCAGATTGGAGTCGGGAAGGAATTTTTCCCTAAAATGAGGACAATTGGCTTCTACCTCATTGGGGGTTTTTGCCTTCCTCTGGATCAACACCTTAGCACAACAGGCTGAACTAGATGGACGACTTGTCTTTTTTTAGCCTTACAAACTATGAAACTATGAAACACTGACATGAGAGGACACTAGTCTCTTTCTAGTCAAAATTGGAAAGATTACTGTGGCCCTGAGTTTATTTTTATATACTCCTGAGATTTTAAGAAATAGAGAGACCAGACATAAGACCCATGATAGTAATCTCTTCCAGCTAATGAGACTATGCAAAGACTGATCTTATCTAGCCAGGGACCAACTTCTATACTCCAGCACCACCTAGAAACAGGTCTGTTCACTGTCTGAGGAGAGCATATCTGGGTGAGGTGGACCTAATTAAGGCTTGAATTATTTGAACCTGATACTCGTTTCTTTTTCTTCTGTCCTAGTTGGGATGAGGAGGATATTAACTCATTGTGTGCTCCCTGAGGACGAAGGGGAAAACTTTTTTTTCCCACTCATGGTTAGTGGTTGGGTGAAGCCATTTATTGTCAAACTACTGTGTTATCTCTTTTAAAATCCTAATGACAACCAAAAACATCCAAATGACCCTGATCAAAAGTTGACATACCCTGGTGATTTTGGCCTGATAACATGCACAGAAGTTGACACAAATGGGTTTGAATGGCCCTACTAGATGGTATATCTCCTCACCTGTGACCTGTTTGCTTGTCAATCAGTGTGTGTGCATATAAAAAGCTGAGTGGTTTCTGGATTCCAGACAGACTCTTAAATCTTTCATTCCAGCCACTGTACATTTCTGGATTGTGAGTCAATGGGGAAAGCAATAAGAAAATTCGTCAAACAGATCCTACGGGAAAGGTAGATTTGAACCTGTATAAAATCGAAAGGGATACAAAAAGGATATCCAGGAATTGAATAATTGTCAAGTACAGCAGTGTTCAAACTGGATATATACACAATGGAAAATCAGGGGATCTGTTAAAAAACCAAACAGAGCTTCAGGTAGACCAACAATAAGTTTGGGCCAAAGCTGCCAGCGAAAAATTGTGAGGGATGCCAAAAAAAAAACTGCCACAAATAACATAGGCTGAAATAACCGGGACTCCCTGATTAACTGCGGCGTGGCTGCTTCAAAGTTGCTCAATACGAAGGCACTTGAGAAAAAAATGGGCTGCATGTCGAGTCGCACACAGATCAAATGCTATTACATGTGCAAATGCCACACAAAGTATCTTGCCTGCAGTTCCCAAACAAGCATGAGGGACAAGTCTCAAAACTTCCGGAACAAGGTCCATTTGGAGTGATGAGACCAAAATCAAACTTTTTGTAACTACCATATAACGTCACATTTGGTGAGTTGTCAAACAAGGCTATGATGAAAAGGTAACACCCATTCCTACTGTAAAAGCACGGAGGTGGATCACTGAATGTTTTGTGAAATGTGTGAAATAACAAAGGCTCAGGAATAACTTGCTAAACGTTGAAGGAAATGATGAATGCAGCCGTTATCGTCAAAATAACTGGATAAGGCAAATCTGCATCATCAGCCCTGGAAGCTGGCATGAGACGTACCAACATGACAAATGATCCAAAAACACAAAGGCCCAATGTCGGACCTGTCATGCGCCTTACAGGCCAGAACAAAGTGGAAGTGTTTGGATTAGTGGACACTCCCTTGTCTAACCTGACCTCAATATCATTGAGCCACTCTAAAGAGTTGATTCTCAAGCATATGCGTCAAGATTCATGAAGATACAGCCCAGGAAATTCTTACAGACTACTGGGGCTTTTCTGCCAAGAAGATTGGGAAGCTTTGCAAATTAATAAAACAAGAACAAACTGGAAGTATAACACTGGATATTATGTATTCCGGACCCTTTGACAGTGGAAGCTCCATATTTGAATTCATTACTTTCCATTTCCCTACTTGATCCTCCTTGAGTTGAGTTCTACTCCTTGATTGGAGTCCAGCTGGTGTTTAACTTAAACTGATTGGACTTGATTAGGAAAGGACCACACACCTGTCTATATTAGACCTAAAATTGCATGTAAAGAGCACAATGACGAATCATGACAAGGTCTAAGAGCCGGAAATGACCCAATAGCTCTAGAGACCTAATTAGTAGGCAATGGCACAGATCTGGGAGCCAACGTTTATAAAAGAATGTCAGCAGCATCAAGGTTTACTAAAGAGCACGTGGCCTTCCTAATCCTTCAAATGGAAGATGTTCTTGGTGACAAAGAACCACAATTCTTTCCTCGATCAGGAACGTCAGTAAAAACGAAAAACAAATCGCTGGAAGGGTGGGGCTGGATGAGGAATGGGTTGGGTTGGTATGAATGGTTTTCTCAGGGGTAGGGTGGGGGGGAAGAGCCTTGGTGAGAGGTAAGAACCAGCAACCCCAAGTTCACTGTGGATCTTTAGAGCTCCAGAGATGCAGTAGGAGAGATGCAGTGAGAAATGTTCCACAATGTCAACTTTCACTGCAGCCTTTCCAAACCAGTACGCGGGCTTTATGGCATGAAGGGCTCGACGGCTCGAACGGAAGAACTCTCCTCAGTGCAAGACATATGGGAAAAAGGCCACATATACATAGTTTGTAAACCTAACAACACATGAAGGACTCGCAGAGACTATAGAGAAATAAGATATTCTCTTTGTGAGGCTTCGCGATGAGACGAAGGTTGGACTTTTTTAATGTTAATTGTAAGCTTTATGTATTCCATTTGTGTCCTATATTTTTCTACACAAATATTATAATCCCAACAATACAGCTCTTTTGAATCATTAATATTAATACTACTTTAATACCATAATGTGTTTAATTATATATTAATGCTTTTTCTATTTATTGTCGTACCCCCCCATCCCCCCCCCCCCCCCCCACTTATTTCGTATTTTTTTCGTTTGTGAATTTTTTTTATTTTATATATTACTATGTAATATCTAATGAAGTAGTGTTTGTTTGAGTATGGTCGCTGAGAGAAGTAGACTCGATCTCTTTTATCTCATTTTGTTCTCTTCATGCGCAAATATCAAGCTTGCATCACTGTTTGTTGTTTGTGCGGGGGCGCGTCAGTAGGGGTGCTTGGAGTTTTCGCGATGGGTGTGTGTTAAGAGAGGATCTAGTGTGTGTGCTGGAGTATTGTCGTGCTACTTGTACTAATTTAGGCTTGAATATCCATCGTGTGATGATGTAGAGCTGGGGCGCCTCTAGTTCGGAGATGTATCGGCTAGGCGGTTTTGTGGTGAGTGTCGTTTACGTATGTTTTGTCGGCTTGCGCGCGCTCTAGGGAGGTGGTGTGCCATCGTGGTGTGGTGGCTGCGAGAGCGGAGGGGGAAAGGTGGTTGGGCGACGGATGGGGTGTTGTTTGATGATGTGATGCGGGCGGTGGCGGAATAGGGGACACCTGTATGATGTGCGTCGCGCGAGTGCAGAGTACCATGTTAATATGGCTTCTCATAAGGCCTTTCTCAGTGGCTGTGTAGGTATTCGCGAGAGTGATCAGACTATGACTGTATCCGCTGGAGTGTGTGCCTGCTGATTCTTATGGCTCGCGAGAATGCGCGAGAGAAGACGATTCTTGACCGCCTAAAGATAGGCTCACTCAAGTGTTTGATGCATCTATTTGGACGAGCTCTTTGAGATAAGGTCGCTGCTCCATACCAAAACGTATACTATCCAGCTCCAAAGTCTCTAGAGGGATGACTGTTTAGGAGTGAAGATAGCTGTCGCAAGGTAAGAGTATTGGTCAAGAGGACTGACACTCTGTCGCTAACAGTACAGGTGGTGTAAAATAACTGAGAGAGTGTTGCATCAGTAACTATCGCAGTCAAAAAGGTTGCTCTATCATTCTCGCTTATAAGAATTACTCGAGTAGCTCGGTAGAGTAGGAGGTCTGAGAATTCTTTACGCTATTCGGTGTGACGACGATTGGGTGTTTGGATGTAGTGTTGCCATTGTTTGGTCATCGATGGGTTAGAAGTTGATAGAGAGAGGTGTAGTTTGGTCAAAGAGGATTAAGATGTAACATAACATTGATTTTGCTTTTAGGTTTGTGTTGTTTTTGTGCGCACGCGAAATGAGAAAGCTGGGGGTAGGCGGGTAGCAGAGCATTGGTTCGCAAGTAATGAGCGGCAATAAAGAAAAATGAGAGAGAGCTCTGGTGTTTTATGTTGTCTCGCTTTACTAAAAGTGTGAGGAGCGTAGAATTATGTATGATGAGCTGTGATAGGTTGCGCTGAGTATAGTAGAGTGAGAGTCGTGTGGTGGGTCGTCGTCTTGTGCGTGCATGTTCGGTCAGGTGCGGTGTGGAGGGTGTCAGAGAGGAGAGACCGGTCGCTGGCGTTTAGATGTCGTAGCGAATATTCAGAGCTCAGAGAGCTAGAAGCTTCTTCCAGTGTCTGGTGTGCGATGTCATAAGATAGAGCTCGCGGAATGATATCACGCTTAGAGCGTCCGTCGGTTCTGGTTCGGCTGTTACGTACAATGGCTCGCTCTTATTTAGCTTAGGTAGGGATCATAGAGGTTCGCGCGAAATCGGAGATAAGTTTAGCATGGGTCGATACTTGGTGAATTATAAATTGAACCATATTACAGAGATCGTATGGAGAGAAAGGTAATGTTATTTAATTGTGTGTCTCCTGAAAACCTCTTTAGATATTTGTATATGTTATACAGTCCTCCGTTTGTGTTTCTTTCCGAGAACTCTCTCTGCTTTTTGTGCTACACTTATGTCTGGTGGGTTGATACGGTGACGGACGCGCGTAGTGGTTTACGCGCGCTGAAAAGATGTTTTACCTGTGGGGTGAGACTGGTGTTAGTCAGGAGCACAAATAGAAGTGTGGGTGAAGGTGTGACGTTTAGATTTTGAGGTGCGTAGGTGTTTGGTTTTTAGTGTTTTAAGTTATAAGATGTGGGGTCGTTCTAGAGAGAGTGTAATGAGACAGCTGTAAAACAAGCGCAGATATTTTAGAGCAGGATCTTGGAGATGGGTTTCTATAGTGTGAGTGCTCAGAAGGCTTAGCGTTGTTCTTTCTCTCTACAGCGTGGTGGGATCCTTACGGTGTCTTGTGTATATTTATTGTACGCTATTTAGATTATCCGAGGTGTGGAAGTCTCAGAGCATCCTCGTTCTGGTAGTAGATCCTCTCGATCGCTTGTGGGAAGCGCTCAATCTTCAGGGAGAGAGCTGTAGAGAATGAGCTGTCGCAGTGGGTGTTTTGGGAAATTTGTCACTAGGAGTGCTGGAGTCAGTAGACTGTGCATGTGCCTATTAGGGAAGCTGTGTGGTAGCTCGTGACTCAGTGAGTTAGGGGCTCGGCGTGGATTTGTGGTGTGTTTTCGGCATTGTGTTCGTTGAGGTGGCTTACGCTCTTACTTAGGAGCATGGAGAGAAAGCGTCAGACGAAGCAGATTGCTACAAATTGAATGAAGAGATAGAGATCGCGTGTCATGGGGACGTAGTTGTTTGTTCGCTTCCCGCGCTCGTGTGGGATAGATTTTTCTCTCTGTAGATGGGCAGGGACAGTTGCTGTTGCTCCATCTTAAGTTGCTGGTAATACAGTCTACCAGTCTGGTGAGAGTCAGTGGTCTTCGAGATTAGATTGAATGCTGTAATAGGTGCGTTATGCTTATACTGATTCTTATAAAATAAGATTGCATAGAGAGTCGATGGAGAGAACACAGTTGGGATAATGTCGTGGCCTCAGTAGGGGCAGGGGGTATTAGGCGACAGTAGTGAAGGATGGACTTGTAGGAAGTGATGGTAAGATTGTTGCGTCAGGTGCTGGCATGCTGGGAATACGGGGGGAAGACAACACCTGCAATTGGCTGGAATATCGGAGAGTTGTAGAAAGCTGAAGAGAAGTGTGACTCAGTCCGAAGTAAAGGAAGCTCGATTCTCATTTCCCCTTTAATGTATAAGAGTATCCAGTATGGTTTATGTTCGAGAGATGCATAAGTTCTTAGTTAAAGGCAGAAAGGTGGGGAAGAGAAAAAAATAAGTTTAGAATGTGTATGTTTCGCTAGAACAGAGTAATCGATCTTACTAAAGGATCGCGGCGCATAGAATGAAGCAGTCTTTGACCAATACTAGCCGCCCAGGGATTCAGAAGTATGTGTAGCTCTCGGATCGACTTCGCTGTCACGTTACCTTATTTTGATGTCTTCCTCGTCTGGTGTTTCCCTGATGCCATCATTTTTTGTGTTGTTTTTGTCGTGCCTTCTATTTGATAGTAGTAACCATATAGAGCATTTTTTTTGTGGGATAACTTGCGATGTTGTGTGTGTGTGTTGGTTATTTGTGGTAATGTAAAGAGTCATGTTAACACTAACGCGTAAAATAGTTGTGGCATGTGCCTTTGATTTTGCATCTGGTTTTTCAGAAGATGTAAGAACAGTGCATCGGCTGTTACATGACGAGTGATCGTCCAGTTAGGGTCCGTGGGCGAGTGTGTTTACTTAAGTGTCTTTTTGGGTCCGTTTAAGGACTTGACATGTGAAATTCCACCATAGGAACACAATGTGGTGCGCTTTGAAGCCCAATATAATCGGATCCAAAAGCCGCAAACATAATCTTTTGGGTAACGTTTTGGATGCGCTTTGATATCTGTAAAAGCGCTTCCGAAATTTAACGCATTGGATATAAAATTTGAAGTGTGATGTAACTACAACTAAATGCGCCGACTAGAGGATCTCATTTGATCTAAGAAGAAATAATCTGTTGAACGAGTTGAAATTAGGTGTATTCCTCAATAATGATTTAGCCCAATCGAGGGCGCTCTTCACAGCAATTACATGTGTTTAATTCATGTATAGAACATCGCTTTTTTATATGTTATTGAATTATATACAAGCATATTTTTTTTTAGTATAGAATGGGTGTTTTATAGAATTATAGGAAGTTTTAGCTAATAAAATGTATTATGTTATTAGCATAAATAGTTTATTTATAGAATGTTGAGTGAGTTTTATAATATACTGAAGACATAACATTCAATTAATAAAAACTATTATCTAAAACATTAATCAATTTTATATAATGTGTCAAAGACTTCTATATTTTCCATAAACACCATATTTTATACTAAAAACTGTCTTTTATATATATCAATAATATAAAAAGCGATTTAGAAGATTAAACACCGTTGTTGTATAGAGAATGCTGGAAGACTCACTCTATTGCGGCTTCTATCTAAAACAACGGTAAAATGCTTTCAGTTATAGCGGTCCACTGCAATACATTAGGCTTCATTAGGAAACACATGTAAATTGGTTTCTCAGTTATAGCGCCTCGATTGGCTTGTGCACTGCTGAACACACAATGTAAAATTTTTTCGATTATAGCGCCTCTATCTAGGCTTCCTCTTACACTACAATTAAGTGAAAGTGTATTTCATTAGGTTACTTAAAGGTTCAAACGGCTTCTTCAGATCAAATGAGACCTCTCGGGGGCCGATTTCTTCAAACTACAAACAAACATACATACATCATACTACATAGTACGTAAGGGTAACTAAACAACCAACATCTAAAACCAAAACCCACCATATATACACAAATCCCCCCATCACCCACCTCATTACCCATCCACCCCCACCCCACTCCATATCTTCAAAATTCAACTACAAGATTAATCATAGAATATCTTATATATAAAACTAAATTATGACCCCCCTAACCCACCCCACCCCATTTACCACCCCATATATCCCACCCACCCCTCTCACCCCCCCACCATCCTACCCCCCTCCCAACATCTCACCCCTTCCTAAACTAGCCAACAATCCAAACAAATAAAAATATATATCACATTCTGCACGAGAACATATATACAACCCATCCCATATACAATAAATACTTAACCAACCCAAATTATCACACCCTACACCAAAAACAAAATAGAAGAGAAAAATCAACTCAAAAACCCCACACCCCCCGCAAAAAAGAAAAACCATCTTCCACCCCCCAATATAACACAAACGCTACCCCCCCCACCCTCCCCCATCCTCAATCGCCACGCTCCCCATAATCACACAAAAACATACACCACCCACAAACTTATTATCCCCTTCTACTACCCCACATTATCCAAGAACTCCATTTCTCTCCTCTTTTCCCTCCCATCCTCCCCTTACACCCTACCAAATCAACCCCCCATCCACAACACATCCCACCCAAATAACCCCACCTTACCCTCACCCTCCCATCCCCTATAAATGCACAGTACACACTCACTCCACCTCCTCACACACACACTTACAAAACAACACACACAATCTCTACCTTCACACACTCCAAGATACACACCAACCACACACAGACACACACACATCAAAAAAACAAAAAAAACCAAACACACATCTCCACCTATATATCCCACACCCCCTTAAACCCCCTCACATAAACTACTCACACCCCACACCACCCCCAACCCATAAAATCTCTCCACATCATATCATATACCCACCCTCACTATCCATTGATCTCACCTTTCCCCCCCTTCATCCCCATTCTTCTCCTTTACATCCTCCACTTAATAACCTTATAACCGTGTGTGTTTCTGTACTCTCTCGTCTTGTGTGTGTGTGTATGTACCATTTTCCTTGTTCAACACTCTCCTTCTTCCTTTTTATCTGTTCACACAAAACCCCCCACTCCCCTCCCTCCTGTCACATATATGTGTGTGATCACCAACCGCTCCTCCCCCATATACTACTCCATCAACCCACCCTCACTTACACATCACTCTCTCTTTAGCACGCGTGATAGAGATATATACACCACTATTCCACACATACTCCCATCTCTATATCCCACACAACAGTGTGTGTAACCACACACCCCTCCCTCACACCCCCACAATGTCTAATACAGCTCCTACAACCTGTTTTTACTCAATACACCACACCAACCATAATAGAGATAGTCCCACAAACACACACACTGTGTCACCCGTGCACACTCTCTCATATCTACCACATTCCCATAGCATACTAGTAAACAATTCCGATATCTATACACTTGTCTCTCTTCTCTCTACTCTATGATTCCTCCACTCTGTGAAATCTTCGCCTTGTGTCACTGTACACACCCGTCTACTGCTAAAGTATATAATATAAAAAAATCACATCACCCACTAACATGCTTTCACACCATATTAGTATATAGAACCCTAAACCTATCTACTACACCCCTAATCCCTCCATATGTCTCCCCCCCCCAATCACACAACCTCCTACACACACCAATTCTCTCCGCTCTATACAATGCACACTCGTGCTATCTTAACTGTTATCACTTCACGCTAGCATACACTCCTCTTACTTCCCCTCTATATTTGAGAGACGAGTTTTATATTTGCAGTTAAAGAATCGTGAGTTCACTTGTGCTGTCATACTTCTTTCTCCAATCATCTGTGTTATATATCCTCCATATAGTACACTAATATATATACCTCTCTACTTACTCATCACACTCTCTCTCCTTTCTAAAATAAGCACATGAGAGATACCCCTGCCTCCCAGAGTATATCGACCCAACATAAGATAGTAAAAACACTCACAATACACCTCCCATTCCACACCTGATACTCGTGTGACCTCCGCTGTGTCCACACACACACACATCACACCCCTCTGATATACTGTGTGTTGAGACATCTACCTCACATCAAACCTCACATCATATGTGTGTCCCCTCCTCTCATCTCATATATATATGTGTACATCCACCACGCCCCCTCTATGTCCAACATCACATCGATAGATAGATGTCACACTCTCCTCTCGTTACATATTCAAGATATAGTGTGACACATACCCCTGAACCATAAACCAAGAGAAGTCATTCAAAACAAAAATCCCAGTCTCATATATAATGTGTAATATGTAGATGTGTCTCATGCTCACACCCCCCACCCTCACTCTTCACTCACACTCATACAAATGTACTCAGAAATAGAATAAATAACCCCATACAAATACACAAGTGTAACCTCTCACAATACAAAACCTCACTCCACACGACAGTGTGTGTGTCCCATATTCACTCAAAAAAAAGCATCATACCCCCACTATCCCCTAGAGAGAATTGCCTCACACACACACAAAAGCACACTCATGACCAATAGTATACGTATATCTTATGACTGTCTCCTAATCTCACATACAATCTGTTGACTACCATCTCAAAATATAGTGAGATCGCTATGACACTCTCATCAGTTTCCACACCCACACACTAAATGATACCATATATACATGATATACATCACTGTGTACACAGAAATGACACCCTATCTTCTCACTACCTGTAGACATCATGAGTACTCTTTGTCAGATATAGATGTATATAGATATCGTGACCACTTCCCACTACGCTCTCGCGACACATACTCACTCACATGTGTGAACCTCACACATAAAACACGACTCTCACACACACACACAATACTAAATCAGGTGCACTCACACACCATCCAAAACACATCATATTAAGAGCCACAACTCAGTCACACCACCCCCTCTTAGACCCCCACTCTGATAGATAGAGATAGATGTAGACAAGAACCGAGTACAGACCATACTCTCAAATGAAAAATCACGCCATACAATCCCACAATTCAACAACACAATTATCCCTAACTTATTACTACTACACTGTCCAAATAAAACTCCATAATCCCCCCCCAAACTGTTATTCCGACATAAAATCCTAACACCCTCCCTCATCCTCACACGATAATCCTACTACATAATAGCACCTCCTCATTTGTGAAAATTCCTCTCTAACACACACACAAAACTATAAACCCAAAAAAATAACCTACACACACCAACCCCATATAACCACACTAAAATCATACATGAGGAGATAGACGTGTACACAAAAAACTCACTCACATAGTCTCCACACCACATGGTGCACCGCCTACACTCAACACAACACAACACAAATGTGTCCTCTCCTCAAGCACAAAAAATCAGATAATACACTAGCACTAGAAGAGCAACCAATATCACTTTACATAACACAACCACTGTGTGTGCCACCCCAAAACTAATAATCATCAAAACCCTTACACACATGAGAGTCGCAGATCATAACAAACATCTCACCCCTCCCGCCATCTCACTTCCTCCATATATGGACTCTGCTCCTTCACGTGTGTGTGTGACCCATACTCTCTCTCTCTCATCTTCTCGACACTCTCTATCTCAAATATACACCACCTCACTGTGTGTGTGTGTCACCACAACACACAACTCCATCCAATCTGTGTGTGTCACTCATATGCGCATACTCATGTCTCATAGATAGAGAGAGAGAGATAGTTCCACATGTCCCCCTGTCTCTCACACCTGCCCTAAAAAACACACTCACACTCTCACATACTCGTCTCATTCCCCATGTACTCCGACCACCACGTTTGCGCTAATGATATGAGAGATTTCCTATTATCGAATTCTTCTCACAAGATACATAGAATAGATCTTCCTAGTAACCATGAGTCCCTTTAGAACAATGAGATATCCACAACTCCACCAACAAATATACACCATTCCATATAGATCTCAACTCCACATAACATACCACACTATAGTTCTACGTCCACCATATACAATTGATATAGTTTATTCTCTCACCCACTCTCTCATTCTCGATCTATAAATTCTACACATCTCTTCCCTGATAGTGGTGTGTGATTCTCAACCCCTCCTCTCACACTCACACTACACCACTCCCACTTCACTACACCACCTCTCTAATACATCTTGAAAGAACATCATAGAGACTATTAATATAAAGTCAATGTGTTTTCTCCAATCAAACATTTTCCTTATTAAAACTGTAAAACTCAATAGACAATGAGAGATCTCAAATGATGTCTATATATGAGTTGAGTGTGTGTACACTACTACCCCTCAATAAACTTTCAATCATAATAAATATATCACTCACTCACTCACTCGAGACTCACTCGCACGTCTCTCATACCACTCTCACACTCTTTTATATCTCACCTCACTCACCCATGATAAACAATATATAGATATACAATTAACTCACAGTGTACTACTCACTCAAAACCTCTATAATGTGTGTGCTGCTACTTCTAGAACTCACACACTCTCCTCTCTCTATCTCACTACTCAATACTACAATATGATATCTCACTCTATAAAAATATATAGAGATAGATAGGTATAATAATATTTAATGTGCTCAAAATACACTACACTTCATAGATATAATAAAAACCTAGATAATATAGAGCGCTAGAGTTTACCCAAAGTGTGTAATGTGATCCACATCTCTCAACTATATAGAGATATGAAATATGTGTCCCATATACTCACACACCTGTGGATGCACACTCGATACTATAAAAACAAAAAACTTTACCCACCTCACTCTCACAAACCCACTGATCCAACATAAAACCACAATTAATCACATGATCAACACTACCACACTCAAGAGATAGATATGATAGATAACCATCGAGAGAGATACCTTGAAATGTGTGTACCCCACAAGAGACAATCCCCTTCCCCCTAAAAATACACATTAAATCTCTCACCAAAAAACAAAAACATAAAACATTCTATACACTTTCCACAAAAAATTTTCCACACCTCTAATCTAAATAACAATTACCACAAAAATTTTTCCCTCAAAACATCACACTCAAAACCAATAAAAAATTCCTTTACTTTATCCTCCCCACATACCACAGAATAGATATAATCTAAACTCATCTCTCTGTGCCACATAAACCATCTACATATCCCTAATTAAATCCACACTCACTTTCTCTGTCTCTCTCTGAGACTCATCTTCCCACTCTCACTACTATGTGATGCGTGTGTGTCCACTCACTCTCTCTCTCAATCCTCCTATAAAAAGATAGAGAGAGAGAGTGCCTACTACACAAACTACTCATCCCCATCAGATAGAAATGTGTATCGCACAGACGTGTGTGTGAAAGTGTGTGTGTGTGTCCTCTGCATCTTTCTCCATTGTTCCTCTAAAGTGTGTGTGCTATTCACTCACACACATCCACTCTAAACTCACACATAGAGTTCACCCACAAATACTCACTCACTCCCAATTCGTAAATGAGTGTCAATCAAAAATAATATCCATAACTCACACTATCTCTTCTATATACTCCCCCAGATGATATCAACTCGTCTCCACTGCTCTCTCTCTCGCGCGCTTTTAGAACTCTCAACACCACCTCATCACCCAGATATAGATAACACACACCTTCATCACAACAACTTTATTTAAACTCCCTTTTACCAATTTACAAATATCCGCTACTCTCTATACTCAGAAATGTGTGTTACACTCTCTCACATCTCACTTTTCTTGTGTTGGCGCACGCTTGTGACGTATCTCTCCAACCAATATATATAGAGAGTCACACTCTCACACACAAAACAACCCCATATATATACTCTCTCAGTGTGTGTGTCAAGCACTCAACACAACACACGAGCGCGCTTCTCTCTCTCATAGATATGATGTCGTCTCACTTGAGCTCACCTAGATCCATCCCTAGTGATCGTCTATCCATCAATCCCGCCAAACGTGTGTGTGTGTGTGAACTGTTGTGTGTTAATACACTCTATCCCCCACACACTGCAATAAGAGAGAGTCATAGTGTGCTACCACTCTGTCCAACTGTGTGATCTATAACGTGTCCGATCTCCTTGTGTAGTGACCATTCAACTCTCTCCGTTGCCTCCACCGTCTCTTTCTGTGTGTGACCTCTGTGTGAACCATCTTCTATTCGCATTTCCTCATCATATCCCAACTCTCCCATAGATGTTTGTGTGCGTAGTACCTTGATATCATATTTAAACTCGGCTTTCACACTCCATTGCTATGTGTTCTAATACTCCGCGCTTATGCCGCGCGAGCACGCTAAGAGCTTGTACACTAGACATACTCACGAGATCCATTATCAACTGTGTGTGTAATACCCTCGAATTCAAATTCTCATACTTAAATATTGTCGCGCTTCCTCCTCTCTCTCTCACATAACACACTCCTCACACAATACGTTTTGCTACACATGTGTAATAGATATGTGTGCTAAACAGCGCATACCTCCTGTGCTGTATACAGAGCATGAGAGAGAGTCCCTATATAATATCGTGAGATGCCCTCTTCTACAGATATTCTATACCTAGAGATAAAATTGTATCGCACTTCACTCCGCACAATTAAAAATTCAACTCCCCCTTTATAGATACCACATATCCTGCTACTCAACCGTCCACTCCCCCATAAATATATACCCTACACTTCCTAACCCTCCACCTCCCTCAATTCTCTGCTGCCCGTTTATGCCTAGAGATATATATAGAGATATATCATCACCTGATATATGATAACGTGCACTCACACACTCTCTCTCGTGATCTAAACCCCACCACAACACTCCACAACACAGCTTCATCACCGCTTCTCCAATAGATATAGAATGTGTTCTGATAGCAAGCCCCCTGTATACTTCTCTGTTTATTATGTGGGGAGGTGGTTGTGGGTGATGTCCCATCGCGCCACCAGCTCTCCCTCACGCGTGGGAGGAAGTGGATGAGCGTGCTTTGTTCTTAGGTCGTTGAGTGCTGTCCGTGCTGGCTGAGTGGGTCGCTGGGTTGTGTGTGAGGTGTGTGAGAGTGTGAGCTGTGTGGGTGGTGGGTTGTGATGTGTAGCGTTGCTAAGGGGGTCTGGCTGGAGTGGTGTCGCTACGGTGCTCTCTGAGTGAGAGAGAGTAGATATATATGAGGGCGCGAAGAGGGGGATGCTTGTTCGGGTGTGGTGAGGGCTGGGATGGTGTGGTGCCCTCATGGCCGGGACACGCAGGTGTGTGATGCTCGATCGCGCGAGCTCGAGTTTATCGAATAGCAGAGCTATAGATATAGAGATAGCTCCGGGTTGGGGTGTGGAGAGAGAGGTGATCGCGGGGGGTGCGCGGAGTGTGTAAGGTGCATAGAGATAGTATGTTGCTGCGCGCGGCGCGAGTGTGTGGGGGTGAGTGTGGTGCGCGTGAGTAGGTGGGCGAGGTAGGGGGTGGTGGAGGATGGGTGTGGGGGCCGTGTGATGGGTTGTGATAGGGGTGCTTGCTCGGCAATATTTAGTTGCTGCTATATTTAGGTGTGTTGTGGTAGTATATAGGGGTTTTAGGAAGTATAATTTTAGATGTCTAGTAATAGTTATTGTTTTAACAGGGATTATAATTTGCAGTGATATAGGACAAAATCCTCTGTTGATATAAAATTTGTAGTAATTTGAACTGTGAACCTGCACAAGTCTGGATCATCCTTGGGTGCAATTTCCAGAAACCTGAAGGTGCCTCGTTCATCTATACAAACTATTATAAGAAGTACAAACAAGATGGGAATGTCCAGTCGTCATGCCGCTAAGGAAGGAGACGGATTCTGTGTCTCGAACAGGCTTTGGTCTGACATGTGCATATCAACCCAAGAACAAAAGCAACAGACCTTGTGAAGATGCTAGTGGAAGCTGGAAAAATTGTGTCATTATCCACAGTGAAACGAGTACTGTATCAACATAGGCTGAAAGGTCACTCTGCCAGGAAGAAGCCATTACTCCAAAAGAAAAATATAAAAGCCAGATTAATGTTTGCAAATGCACACAGGAAGACATGTCCTGTAGTCTGACCAAACCAACATTTAACTGTTCGGCCAGCGTTACGTTTGGAGGAAAAAGGGAGAAGCTTGGAAGCCTAAGAACACCATCCAAACTGTGAAACACTGGTGGCAGCATCATGTTTTGCTGTAGGAGGGACTGGTGCAGTTCACAAAATAGATGGAAAGTAGATTATGTGACAATGCTGAACATCATCTCAAGACATCAGCAAGGAAGTTAAAGCTTGGGCAGAAATGGGTCTTCCAAGTAGACAATGACCTGAAGTATACTGCGAAACTGGTTACAAAGAGGCTTAAGGATAACCAAGTCAATGTTCTGGAGTGGCCATCACAAAGCCCTGATCTCAATCCTATTCAAAAATTTTGGGCAAACCTGAAAAGACAGATGTGAGGAAGGTGACCTACAAACATGGCTCAGTTACACCAGTTCTGTCAGGAGGAATGGGCTGTAATGTAGGGGAATGCTACCAAATACTAATGAAATGTATGTAAACTTTTGACTTTGCAGAAAGTAATAAAACTGCTTTAAGAATTTCTCTCTCCCCCATTATTCTGGCATTTGGCAAATATAATTTTGATAATCCTAAAAAAACATGCATGTGTCTTTTTATATAGTGTATGTAAACTTCTGGTATCAACTGTCTATATAATGTATTAGTGTAAAGATAAAAACACACATTCCCCTAGGGTAGTCAACCATGATCACAAGGGGGCGAGATCTCTTGTGCACTGTTATGCTATAATAATGTATGACAGACTAGAATTTTAGTTTTTGCTTTCCAATTACAAACTACCTCTCTAGCAGTAAGAAGGCAGTGGCGCCAGGTGTCCTTCATCGGGATGCTGACCAACTGTCATGGCCGGCAGCACACTGCGATGGCAAAGCAGAAGGTGAAGCCCTCTCCTGTGTAACTTCCTAGATGATGCAGTGGCATGGACTGTGGCATCTAAGTAGTTAAACAATGAGCAGGTAATGACTGTAACGAACAGCTGTGTATGGTGTGAACGTAGCCAGTGATCCTACTCAATACATCTTTTTCAGAAAAGTTAAAAAAACACTTGTATGGAAATTTGCAGCATACTTTTTTTTTTATGAAATCCTGTGGGTTTCAGTCTTTGCAATGCATAGAATAAACGATGCAGCAAAACCTACATCTAAAACATGCGAGAAATGAGCCGCAAGTGGATTTCTTCGAATAGAGATTACTGCATGGATGCATGCCAGGCTCTTAGGCGTCCTTCAGTGGAATACTATTGGCATGCCATAAGTGTCATTTGTCAGAATACCCCTTTCTTGAGATCTGATGACTCGCATGACAACTACATGAAACCTATGAACTACTTGTTCACTTTTATTAATAAATTTCTTAGACATATTTTAATTTGATTTTTTTTTAACATAATTTTCATGTCTTTTTTTAATTTTTCCCCCTCTAGTTTCATAAAAGCCGGGACTGAGTTGACTTGGGATTACAACTATGATATCGGAAGTGTTCCAGAAGAAGAGATTTCTTGCTTATGTGGACATAAAACGTGCAAAAATATAGTAATATAGTCTATTACTAAAAAATATCCAGGGATGTTAAAAATAAAAATCCAATCTAATTATAATTTAATGCTTTTGAGAATAGTATGAATTAGGCTGATTATATATTTTCACATTATATTTATTGGCATATAAAATTACTTTTTGTCTGTTTTATATATACTTTTAATATATTTATTTCTTAAAATTGTGATTCTTCTTATACACCATGTTGGATACTTCATGCACCTTTTACAATTAAGCTTATAATGTTATTACCAAAATATATCAGGTGGCAAGGGTGGACCAAGAGTAGTCTTGGCTGCTCAGAATTAAAGGTTATGGGTCGCTTATCAACTGCAAATCATGATACACCAGTTTCAATGGGCTTCGAGGCACTCTGATAGCTATGAGTCCAAACATGTTGTCCTATAGGGCATAACCTATGCTTTGCTATAAAGATTTGTGGTTGGAGTATCCCTTTACCAAGTACTACACGTAAGGAGCTGTAAAATCCATATCAAGAAGTGTACATTTGTGACAAAAGATACATTTGAGAGAGTGTTACTGAATGGCGCAATGAAAGTCAGTTTGTGGAAGCAATAAAACGATCCCTTTCTTACTGCCCTAAAATGGATATTCTGTGTGGTTTTTTTTTTGTTGCATCTCTATCCAGCCCAATGTCCAGGGCTCCAAGAGCATTGCATGCATATTATAGAGGCCATAATAAATGTGCCTCCTTACTTACAAATCTCTACTGATGGTACTATTATACTGCTGCAGCCATCACATCCTTTGGCTGGGTCCACACATTGGGGCGCATTTATCAAGACTGTTCCGGCAGAATTCTGAAACAATTTGCGGCAACAATAATTTTGTATGTGCGTTACACATTTATTATGTGTTTTAGAAAGTCGCTAAACACTTTGCCTCAACCGGCAAAGGGGTGTGGGCTCTTCAAAAGGATGTAGCTTGTGGGAAAATGGGCGTGGTTTAGTTAGCTACACAAATTGGGCGCAGGTAGTGGCATAAAGTAAGCCAGGTTAGGGTATAATTACAAGGTGTAATTTTGGCACACATATCACCGCGTATTTGTGCTCTAATACGGGCGAGATGCATGTCAAAATTACGGCAATACATAGTTCTCATAGAGAACTACGGATTACGCTTCCTCTCCCCGATAAGAGAGTAATGCATGTCTATGGGGCCGGCGGGCTGCCGGGCCTCCCGCACCACGAGAGTACGCGCTGATCAGTGCAAGCTCCCGAGACACACTATGTACTGCAGCGTGTACTGTACGCACCGCAATACATCGTGTGAACAAATCCTTAGACTAGAGAGTTTTAAGCTGCGACACATTTTGGTAAAGACTGTCTAGTCTAACTTAAAACTGTCTTAGGGCATGTTCACAAGGCTGAATACTAGCGCATACTGTGTACGCCGCTATATGATGGGTGTTTTTAGAAGGATGCGCTGGACAGCGCATACTTCTAAAGCGCTCTGTGCTGGCCCCCATTCACTTCTGTCTACCCCAGCATGTAAGCACCAGGAAGAAGTGACTTTCAGTTCTCCCGTCCGGAGAAAATGGCAAGTAATCCTAGCACTCAATGAGAACTATGAATTACTGTATTTGCAGGCCGTACTTTGGGCATATTGCAGCGCAATTAAGCCCCAAAGTACAGCCTGCAAATGTGCCATGTGAACATAACCTTAGCGTTAGACACTTTAAAAAAAGAAAAAGACATGCAGCAATAAAACACGTCTTTTATCCAACTTGAATTTACCATGTTCCAAATGTAAGTTTATTACAATTACCCTTTCATTCTAAAAAAAAAAAAAAAAAAAAAACTTTCTTTTTTTCAAAAACATTTTTTTAATGCAATAATGCAGCACGTAAGCCTTAGGTTCCATCCACAAGGCAAAGTTTTTGATCGGATTTTCAGACCATTTTGGGATTTGAAAACAGTCAGCCTTCCACACTGAATGGATTTTCTGCTGTATGTCTTTTTACACTGCTGCCATTTCGACAAACCTAGAACATGTTCAATCTCCCGCCCGGTTTTCGGGTAGATGTGCATTGCAATGCACGCGGAAAGAACCATTCCCCAAAACCGTACAAATGACGACAAAATACCATCCGGATTCTTAAGACCGAATCCAACCGGTGTTTTGTCTATCCACTTCTGCCACACCATAGCTCTCACGAAGGCTACAGAAGTATATAAAACTTACAATAACAGGGTATAGAGAGAGCTCTGATCACAGAACTATACAGAAGAGG
Organism: Phyllomedusa bahiana; assembly: GCA_025379985.1. Lineage (NCBI taxonomy): Eukaryota > Metazoa > Chordata > Amphibia > Anura > Hylidae > Phyllomedusa > Phyllomedusa bahiana. Next base: position 144,901 of record JAODAL010001888.1, read on the forward strand.
TCCCCTTGTACCTGTGGTTTTCCATGTCGCTATGGAGGCAGGCCAGGGCTAGGTCAGGTAAAAGCTGCCTGGCAACTGCCCCACAATTATTTTTTTACTGGCTGCTTTTTATACTTATTTCTCTGAAACACCTGTATTTGGCTGTACTCCAGATTCCCATAGAACAGAATGGAGAGTCATGTGCAAACACAACTACCTTTCCAGTCTGAGCTGAGACTTTTGAAAGCCTGTTCCTGAGATCAATGCAGAGACCAAAGATGGGATCCGCACCAAACTGCATAGTTTAAACACCCCTTTAAGGCCATTCTAATGACGAGAATAGTAAAACAACCGAGAAATACTCTCATCACACCAATTGTTTGCTTACTGCATTGCCTGTAGAATAGGGAATACTTTTTAAAATATACTTGCTGATCTTAAAAACCCTTATCAATATATGATGTAATTAAACAGCAGGTTTCTGGTAAAGGCTGAGTAAATCACATACCCAGCAGCGGTGGGTTGTTGATTACTGCTGATACCTGCCACTAAGGGTATGTTCGCACGGAGTGTTGGATACGTTTTTTTATCCGAAAAACACAGCATTTTACATGTGTTTCTGATGAAGCCCAATTAAGGGAGTGAACAGCATTTTACATGTGTTTAATCTTATAAATCACTTTTTAAATGTTTTAAATAGTTTATTATAGTTTATTATAGAATGTTGAGTGGTTTTAGTATAATGCTAAAACCACTCAACATTCTATAATAAACTATCTAAAACATTTATAAATGTATTAGTTATTTCTATAAACACCCATTCTATACTAAAAAACTGCTTTTCAATCATTCAATATCTATAAAAGTGATTTATAAGATTAAACACATGTAAAATGCTGTTAGCTTCCCCTATTGGGCTTCACTAACCCCCTAACATTTTCCACTTAAGTAAAAATGTGGGCATTAGGTTACTAAAGTTCAAAAAAGTCTTTAGTCGGGGGTGTCAAACTGCGGCCTCCGTTTTGGGGAAATACAACCCCCATCTGATTTGTAAAAATCTTTAAACAGGGGGATGATGGGGTTTGTAGTTCCCCAACAGCTGGGGGCCCGCAGTTTGCCCCTGTTTCTAGATCAAATGGACTTGGGGGCCCATTTAGTGTTTTAAATTCAAATTTTAAAACCCGATGGGGCTTTTGTATGAGAGCGACCCAAAAAACATCCCAAAAAAGTATTTTGGCTTTTGGACAGTTTTTCGGGCTCCAAAAGAAATTTTCCCATTGTTTTATGGGGATTTCACTTCTAAAATGCTCTGGCCTGGCCCCCAATCGCTTTAGACATGTCATGTCTTTCTCCTGGGGCATACTGGGTGCCAGGGAAACCAGTAGGAAATCATAGCTCTAATTGAGAGCTATGAATTACAGTATTTGCGGGCCATACTTTGGGTGTATTGCAACGCAATTACGCCCCGAAATACAGCCCGCAGATATGGTGTGTGAACATACCCTACGAAAGAAAATTATATAAAAAGCTTTTAAAAGGTAAGGTATAGCCCACCCCACAATGCTTGATTGCCGTCCCAAAATTTTTAGAGTTAAAGAGTTTTTCCCCCAAAATTGTTACTTTTAACTCGTGCAGCATCAGTCCTTGGAGTGCGATCAGAAATTTTTTTCTGCTTTATGAAAAAATTTTCTCAAATTATATGAATTATATATCACACACCCAAATTTCTCTATCATTTCTCTTGATTTTTTTTTCCCCCTGAGATTCCGTTTAAGTCCCCTGTGTGAAAGGCACAATGCGCTTGTTGTTGAAATTGATGGGGAACTGCATTCATTTTGGCATATACTGAAGGGGGCACCTAAACGATTGGTGATTCATGTCTTGATTGGGTAACCCATGTAAAAGAAAAATTTAAATCTTATTCAGTGTTTCCCCTGTGCAGGGAGAATGGGATATCCCCTGCGTGCAGTGTCTCGTTACTCTCGATATACAACAGGACCTCAGGCACAAAGTGATAATCAGGAAGCATTTTATTTGGTGCAATAAAAGTTTAAGACTGCATCGAAAAGATAAAACAAACTAGTGCTAATTTTTAGGGGTTTTTTACAAGGGCCTGGTCGGACCGCACTTGGATGGACATCTCCCATGACCCGCACCCCCGCTACTAGAATAAAACAATTACAACAGAGGTATAATTCGGGGTGCAGCCCCTTTAACTCCTTACCGACATGTGACTTAGGAGTACTTTAAAGTCGAAAGGAGGCTCTTTTTGGAGTCAGCATGGGGGCGGTGCCCGGGTGTGACTCAAGTGACTCCTGCCATTAACGAGGGCGGAGCCCCTTGATTTCTGTGTTTACCCTTTTTGGGTGCGCAATCATGGCGTCTAGATGAATATGGAACGGTGCAATCACCTAACCCCGTCATCCCGGAAGATATAATGGGAGCCCAAGTTTGGGCACCATGGCAAATGGGAAACCCAACAAAAAAAATCCCAAAAAGTATAAAGGTCTTTATTGATGCAGAAAATAAAAAATTAAAAAAATCTTTTATCAAAAATGCTACAACTACTATAAATACCATAGTTTTTTTACGTTGAACCAGAAATTTACGCACTATAAAGGGCCCAAAATTCTGTTTTTCTCACTATTGACATGAAATCAGAATAAACCTTCCCCCATTTTAAGGCAAATTGGAAACCAAATTATTTTTTTGCCAAAAAGCCCGAAGAATGAAAGAGGGTTTTTTAAGGCATTTTTATTACTTTTTGCAAAGTCAAAAGTCTAAAACACTAGGATTACTATGTCTTAAAAACCCCTTGGGGAAACCCCTTGTTGTGTCAGTCTTTTGGGAAAATTCTGATTTGGTTTTTTGGCAACATCTGCGTTAATTTGGACAAACTGTGGATGTATTTTTTTTTTCAACCCGAAACACTGCTTCTGTTTTGTAAAATCATGGGAAAGGGAAACAGCCAAGATGTTAGGAAGAGAATTGAGGACTTGCACAAGTCTGGTTCATTCTTGGGTGCAATTTCCAGATACTTAGAGGTTCCTTGTTCAACTGTACAAACAATTATATGCAAGTACAAACAAGATGGGAATGTCCAGCCATCATACCTCTCAGGAAGGAGACAGGTTCTGTGTATCAAAGATGAATGCGCTTTGGTCCGACATATGCATATCAACCCAAGAACAAAAGCAAAAGACCTTGTGAAGATGCTGGCAGAAGCTGGTAAAATTGTGTAATTATCCACAGTGAAACCAGTACTGTATCAACATTGGCTTAAATGCCACTCTGCCAGGAAGAAGCCATTACTCCAAATCAAACATATTAAAGCCAGATTAATGTTTGCAAATGCACAGAGGAACAAAGACCTACATTTTTGGAGACCTGTCCAGTGGTCTGATGAAACTAAAATTGAACTGTTTGGCCATAATGACCATCGTTCCGTTTGGAGGAAAAAGGGAGAATCTTGGAAGCCTAAGAACACCATCCCAACTGTGAAACATGGGGATGGCAGCATCATGTTGTGGGGTTGTTTTTCTGCAGAAGGGACTGGTGCACTTCACAAAATAGATGACATCATGAGGAAAGATTATGTGGCAATATTGAAGCAACATCTCAATCAGCCAGGAAGTTAAAGCTTGGATGGAAATGGGTCTTCCAAACGGACAATGACCTGAAGCATACTGCCAAACTGCTTACAAAGTGGCTTAACTATAACCAAGTCAATGTTTTGGAGCGGTCATCACAAAGCCCTGATCTTAATCCTATTGAAATTTAAGGGCTAAGCTGAAAAGGCAGGTGCAAGCAAGGCAAACTACAAACATGGCTCAGTTACACCAGTTCTGTCAGGAGGAATGGGCCTTAATTCCTACCAGCTATTGAGCAGCTTGTGAAAGGATCCAAAACGTTTGACCCAAGTCATACAGTTTAAGGGCAATGCCACCAAATACTAATGAAATGGATGGAAACTTTTGACTTTTCAGAAAGTTATAAAAATACCTTAAATTCTCTCTCCTGGCATTTGGCAAATATGAATAATTTTGGTTCCTAATTGACCTAAAATGGTAAGGTTTATTCTGATTTCATGTCAGAGAGTGAGAAAAACCTGCATATGTGTCTTTTTATATAGTGCATGTTTTCAACTGATTTCAACTGTCTATATCTCAAAAATACATATAGACCTGCAAGATGAATTAATAAGGGACATAATTTCACCACAATATTATACATAAACAATAAGTAATATATAAAAACATTAAAGGCATGTTCACACGGCTTAAAATGGGCCGTATTTCGGTCCGTAATTACGCGCCGGAGTGCACCTATTACGGGCTGAAAACGGCCCATCATACGGTAATCAAGTTTTCATAGGAACTATGATTTCTCTCTCTCGGGGAGAAATTCAAGCACTTTCTAGGGCGTATACGCGCCGCTAGCAGTGATGTCTATGGGCCCCAAAGGCGCCCCCCCTCACTCCCCGCCCTGTCCACACGGGGTAATGCGGGCGTAATTCGCTGCAAATACACCATGTGAACATAACCTAATACTTAATCCAAAATGGCAGGACTGATAGAGGTAGTCAGAGGGGGTGTGGAGCCCTGAAGAACGTTTCGCTTGTGCTTTTTCTAGGCTTTCATAGTCACTTGTTATTTCCCTTTCAGACAGAGGACTGCAAGTACAAATATAAATATAAAAAGCTTTGAAAATAGTATTAAAAGTTCAAAACAGAGTTACACATTTGGTATTGCCTCATCCGTAAAAGTCTGATCTATTAAAATAAAATTTATCCCGTACGCCAGTCAGTAGAAGAAAAATTCCAAATGGCAATTTTTTTTTTCCGGTCATTTCATATTCCCAAAAAATTTAAACAAAAAGTGATTAAAAAGTTGCATTTATCCCAAAATTGTACCAATAAAAACTCCACTTCAGCCGGCAGAAAATGAAGCCTCATTCAGGTCAGTAGGTGGAAAAATAAAAGTTATTGGTCGCAGAAAATGCGCTGCAGCACAAAGTTAAATAGAATTTTTATTTTTTGTGAAAGTTCTAAAATATAACAAAAACTTTACATGTATGGAGTCACCAGAATTGAACTGTCCTGCAGAACTCAGATAACACATCATATATCCTGAAGAGATATCGACATAAAAACAAAAAGTACAACTTTTCCCGCAAAAAACAAGCCCAAAAACGTCTATGGAGATAAAAAAAAATAAAAAACTTTATGGCTCCTGGAAGGCAGGAAGGAAAAAACTTAAGAGCTAAAAAAACTGACTATGCGGCAGGAAAGCATTCATAAGCTTAAAAGGTGGTGAGCCCGGGTGTAGAAGCCCCACCAATCCACAACAAAAATTGATTCTCCACTTTGAAAAAAATATTGTCCTCTACCTTACATGAGAAATTTGAATTACCAGGGGGGAGTCTTTAGTTCAGGATCCGAAATTCTAAGATCCAAGAGCAGAAAGAGAGTCTCTCACTCTGCATTGCACACACATCCCACTGATTTGAATGTGTACTGTGTAATGCTTAGTTTAAGCAGAGATGGCGCTGCAAGGAAACTGACCACTTACTGCTAGGGTTCCCACAATTTACAACTAATTGCAGGACATTACAGCAGAGTGGTGGGGGGGAGGTTATTACTCCCTTAACCCCTTAACGACCTTGGGCGTATGAGTACGTCCCAGGGCCGCTAAGGGGCTTTGCAGGGGGATCGCTCCACGACCCCCCCGCACAGCCGCCGGGTGTTAGCGGCTAATTGCCGCTAACACCCGTCAGTAACAGCGCCGGCGGGTGGCTCTGCCCACTGGCGCTGTTTAACCCATCAGACACCACGGCAAAGATGGCCGCGGCATCTGAATGAACACCTATCGGTGCCGCGCACCGATAGTTACGGTCATCGGCATCAGCGCAGCTATGCTGCGCCGATCCGACGACCGGACACGGCGGTGGGGAGCCCTGAAACCCTGGCCGATTTGCCCCACTTCCGTCCGCAGACAGGAAGTGGGGAAACCGCCATCTTTGTACACCCTAATGCATTGCCTATGCAATGCATTAGATTGTATTAACAATCGCGCCCCCTCGTGGTCAAGCACCATAGGGGGACTAAATGTTACAGTAAAAAAAAATAATAAAGTTTTAAAGTACAAAAAAAAAGTATTAAAAGTTCAAATCATCCCCCTTTCCCCATTTTACAAATAAAATCATTAAAATAATAAAACAGTTACACATATTTGGTATCGCCGCGTCCGAAAAAGTCAGATCTATAAAAATATAACATCATTTATCCCGTACGCTGAACACCGTAGAAGAAAAAAAATTCCAAACGCCAAAATTGCGTTTTTGGTCATTTTACGTCACTCAAAAAATGGAATAAAAATGATCAAAAAAGTCGCATGCATTCCAAACGGCTAGCGATAAAAAGTACACTTCAGCCCGCAAAAAATGCACCCTCACTGACATCCGTAGGTGTTAGTACAAAAAAGTTATTGGTCGTACAAAATGGCGCCGTGGCGCAAATTTAAAAAATAGAAAATGTTTGGAATTTTTTTACGGTACCAAAACATAACATAAACCCTACATGTTTGGTATTGCCGGATGCATAACAACCTGTAGAATACAGATAACACATTATATTTACCAAAGATTGAACGCCGTAAAAGCATAACCCCCGCAAACATGGCGAAAATACGTTTTTTTTCACAATTTGTCCCACTTGGAATTTTTTTGCGGTTTCCCAGTATATTCTATAGTATAGTGAATACCACCATTAGAAAGTACATCTTGTCCCGCAAAATAAAAGCCCTCATGTGTCTATGTAGGTGGAAAAATAAAAAAGTTATGGCTTTCAGAAGGCGAGGAGGGAAAAACGAACGTGTCACCCAAAAAAAAACGCCGGGTCCTTAAGGGGTTAAAGGGGATGTATCGCTTCATCAGTTTGGCTGTTTTCTTGAAGCTTGATTCTCTCATTTCCTGAGATCATGGGGCGTTTCTTCCCCTCGAGGCTGGGTGTTTCTTAACTGAAGGGGGATGACATCATCCCCCCCTTCACTGTTCATGCTCGCTCCCAAATCAGTGTGCTCCCCCCACCCTCTCTGAGTCCATATGTCACTGTCCTCTCCCTATGCAGTCTTATTTTGTAAGAGCTGTTTACATACCACAGGCCTGTATTCAGTCTAGACAGTCTTCTATGAACTCAGAGCACTGATCTCTTCTCCTCTTACAGCTGGAGGTTTGTTACAGTTGAATCCAGTCTTCTACGAACTCATCCAGAGCAGCACAGATCTCACTGCTATGTTTACACACAGGAGCAGTTTGGCACCAAGGCACAATTGTGCTGTTTTCTGATTGTAGAAGCAGCTGCAGTGTTACTGTGGAGCTGCGGGCTGTGCAGAGTAAAATGTTTCCGGCCCCTTATTCTGAGTGAGAGAGGCAGGAATGCGTGCTCCCGTGAATATGACCAGGGGCCATACAGAATGTAAATTAGTAGAGCCGTCAGTCAATGAAATGAAAGGAGGTGGGATCCGACCAACACTGGGGAACTGTGTTTACACAAAACGAAATAAGGCAGACTGTGAAAATAAGGCAGCTTTGCTAATGACATCCAATTGCAAAGTTGCTTGTTTTCACTGTCCCCTTATTCTGAAGACCATTTAATGTAATGATACAACCCCTTTAATGGAACTAATTAAAAAAAAATTAAGAAAATCATATATAAATATTCCTGCTAATATTCAAAAATCAAATAATTTAAAATAATAAAATTGGCATCACCATATCTGGAAGGGCTTGCCCCTACGGCACAGGTTATTTGTCGGTTTTTCAGACGGCTTGCTGTTTTACAAATCGTCTGAAAAGCGACAAGTAACGCTCCTCCATAGACTTGAATACAAAATCCATGTAGCAGTCCCCACTGCACAGATTTTCCGCTGGACGTTTTTTTACACGTAGAACATGTTCATTCTCCCGCCAGGTTGTCGGGCAGAACAGAAACATGTGGATGTGAAGGGGGACGGGTGGAATCCACAAACCATGGACAAAAGCCATCCCCCTGCATACCAAAAAAAGGCCAAATACTTTTCGGGATTTCCCTCTCCTCCCACAGAGCTGAATAAAAAAACTCATATGCACCCCAACAAAAACTACTTTTAATGAAAAAAAAAAAAAAAAAAACACAACTTTCCTAAGCATCTATCAATGAGAAAAATACGAAAAAATTGCAAGTATCAGCACATCCAAAAAAGTAGAACAAAAAAAAGTCACATTTTGTATCACTATATTTGTTCTCCTTATAAAGTTGATACATCATTTCCATATGTGCAGCCCGGCTCCCCTGAGGATCGGCCCCACTGTCGCTCAATGCATCTAATCCTCAGGGTGAAGCCCATTAGTGGCAGACTTTCTCATGGTCACAGTACATTTTCTTCTGGTGCTGCGATATTTTCTGCAGTGTGAACAGGCGCATGGAGTCCCAGTCACTGCACAGGATGCGGCTGTCACTGGATCCGTGTCTGACACGTGTGCACTGCAGCAGATCCATCCACAGGACTGAGCCCTGTAGTAATGGTGGCGCAGGTTGCACATCCTCAGCCCCGATCTCAGCAGCAATGAGACGAGAACACAGCGCCATTGTGTGCGGCGCCCGGGGAAGGCGGCAGCAGCACGGAGCCTCCCCCTTGTGTCTGGCGCACAGGACGCGACAGATCCTCCTCCTCCTCCGCCGCTGGCGGCAGTGATCAGTCATTGCGTAATCCCGGAGAATCGAAACTGCGAGCGGCCGGGGACACGCCCCCCACCTGAGAGAAGCCGCTGCGACTCCAGCCAGCGTCCTCCGCCATGTCCCTGCCGGACACCTGCGCCTTGTGCAACTCATCAGAGACCAATGCAACTACCGGAGGGCTGCAGCGCACGGCGGACGGGAGCGTGGTGGCGCACTACAACTGCATGGTGAGCGCCCCCCGCGGCCGTCAGGGTGATTGACAGGTGCCTGCCCGCGCGCCAGCTGGGAGAGTAACGGCGCATGCGCAGGTTGGTGCAGCCATAGCAGTGTAGACATGGGACTGATCCTCAGGAGAGCAGGGAAAACCCCTTATAGGCACCAGGGCAGGACTGGCCCATGGGAGAGCAGGGGAAACCCCTTATGGGACTGGCCCATGGGAGAGCAGGGGAAACCCCTTATGGGACTGGCCCATGGGAGAGCAGGGGAAACCCCTTATGGGACTGGCCCATGGGAGAGCAGGGGAAACCCCTTATGGACTGCCCATGGAGAGCAGGGAAACTATGGGATGGCCATGGGAGAGCAGGGGAAAACCCCTTATGGGACTCGGAACCCAGGAGAGCAGGGGAAACCCCTTATGGGACTGGCCCATGGGAGAGCAGGGGAAACCCCTTATGGGCACCAGAACTGGCCCTCAGGAGAGCAGGGGAAACCCCTTATGGGCACCAGGGCAAACTGGCCCTCAGGAGAGCAGGGGAAACCCCTTATGGGCCCCTGGGCAGGACTGGCCCATAATAAAGCAGGGGAAACCCCTTTATGGGCACCAGGGCACAGCAGGACTGGCCCTCAGGAGAGCAGGGGAAACCCCTTATGGGACTGGCCCAGGGGAGAGCAGGAGAAACCCCTTATGGGCACCAGGGCAGGACTAGCCCATAGGAAAGGGGAAACCCCTTATGGGCACCAGGGCAGGACTGGCCCATGGGAAAGCAGGGGAAACCCCTTATGGGCACCAGGGCACAGCAGGACTTGCTGTCAGGAGAGCAGGGGAAACCCCTTATGGGCCCAGTGGGAGAGCGGGAAAAACCCTTTGGGCCCGGGGCAGGACGGGCCCCACAGGGGCGGGGGGGGAAACCCCTTATGGCCCCGGGCAGGCGGGCCCCCATAGGAAAGGGGGGAAACCCCTTAGGGCCCAGGGCAGGAGGGCCCCATGGGAAAGCAGGGGAAACCCCTTATGGGCACCAGGGCACAGCAGGACTTGCTGTCAGGAGAGCAGGGGAAACCCCTTATGGGTCCCAGGGCACGGCAGGACTGGGGCTGCTTATAAGGGATATATAGAAGAGAAGTAGAAAGCGAGAGGCGAAGTGCAAGAATTATGTACAGTAGCTGTGAGGAGGGTCCCAAGGAACAACTTGACTGGTGAGGGCCAAAAATCACCTCCACCACAGGCACTCTAGTCTGACAATGTGTGGACTGGCCTTGAAGAGCATCCCCCAGAGGGCCAAGGCCCTTACACCATAGCATACACTTAATATTTCAGAGCCCCAAAAGTCTAGCATAAAATAGAGGAGATGACTGTAGAACTAATAAACCACAAACCCAGTAAATATAGTAGAAAAGTCCAGCACTTCCATAAAGCAAAATGTTATTTGCATTAAAATGCAAGTATAAAGTCCAAACTGAGCGTGTTGATTATTTTTGAGCGTTTCTGAAGACAAGTGTGAACACGAACGCTTTTGTCCGAAATGCGTAAGCGCAATCAATTTGGACTTTTTACTTGCATTTTAATGGATTGCAAATAACATTTTCTTTTATGAAAGTGCTGGACTTTTCTACTATTTGGATTTTTTGCTGGTGGTCGACAGCGTTCTTGCACTTCACACAGAGGAACTGTCAGCAGTAGATACCCAAGAAATCCAATGATACCCAATAAACCCAGTGTATGTGCAAAAGTTACTGTAAAGTGGACCTGTAAAAGGTTCCTGCACATGTCCTGTATTGATAGGGGTGGGACCTAATAAGTTCTTCTGGTGGGCCCTAGATACTTCGGCCCAACGCTGTTTGTACTTGCTATTATGGTGGGGTACTTGCTCAGCATGCTGTTCACCCATTACAGACCCCTGGCATGTACTCACTGAGCCCACAGGTAACAGCTGTTGGTTACAGTTGGGACAGGAGATAACTCTGCTCTTGGCCTTTCAACCCCTTTGATACCCCAGCAAACACATGCCTGGCACCTAATAGATAAAGAAAATGGTGCTCCGCATCATTCTGGTCTCCAATTGCCACGTACCCACCCCCAATGAAACAATATCACAAGGTGCAAGCTGGTTGTCATGGCAGCCGGTGGCCTAATGAAGGCCTCCATATCTGTCATGTTATAGGAGAGCCATTATTAAATGCACACTGTTTTGCCATATATTGCTAATTCAGAATAGTACAGTATGCCATTGATTGCTCCCTATAATGGTAGCATTAAAAAGTACAATTTGTTTCATAAAAGCAAGCCCTCATATGTCGATCTAGATGGGAAAATACAGTTATGTGACATAAATAAAAATCCCTGCAACGGGAAGGGGTTAATATTCTGAACTATGATGTCTTTTGTGGCAGGTTTGTGCACACTATGCAGTCATGACATCACCCATCACTAAATGAGTAGCTTGTTCTAAAGCTAAATATAGTAAAGCCCTGCATCTTATAATTTTGGAATAGTACTGTCAGGCAAGGTCATAGGTGATAAAAAAAAAGTCTCTGTATTTGCTCTTTGTGAGACTTGGACCCCATAGAGAGATATGCACACTACACGTGGAGTCAGTATCAGACTAGCCCACCAGATTATCCTCCACCGGACCCAAGCTCTGATGCATTAATGTACCTCTAATATATCAGACAATCAAAAGTGTAGCAGAAGACAACCTCATGTGGATCAGCTCTGCAGTGGCTTCAGGGGGTGTGTTTCACCCTATATTTCCCCCATAACTGGGGCTGATATATCGGCCCCAGTTAGAGAGGAAATCAGCAAGAAAAATTGTTTGTAAAAATGCCTCCAAAGGTCTTTTTGTGACCGTATAGGGGGCACTATATGTAAAATAAAATAATTAAAATAAACCCAAAAACACAAGAAATAAAATTTTATTTAAAAAAAAAACTAACAGCCCAAACGGCAATATTTAGATCCGCCCGCCCCTAGCAACCCTAAAACTTTGTATCACCAATATATAAATATCCGTGATGGAAAAATTGCACAATTACAAAACCATCTTTAACATTACTTTTGTAGTTAAATAAATAGGAAGATGGGAGAATAGACTTTTTTTTATTATCCTCCCTCATAACATATTAAATAGTAAAAAAAAAACCCGTTTCCATGTTAGGCTTTATTTTTGCAGAATCCTTGCATTTTACACAGACACACGCACTATATATATATTGAAGAGCAGACTTCTTTGGCTATACTCCCTCATAATATATACTACATAATATACTGTATATGTGTATTATGAGGGAAAATGTTATAAACAAGTCATATATATACACACAGACACACAAACTGAGGCGTAGCTTAAACCTCCTGGGCCCTAGTTTAAAATTGATTAAAGGGCCCCCACCCCCCACATACCTATACACTATTTATAAATACTTGTATCTTCCTATGAGGTAGAGGAGTCTTTGGGCCCCCTTAGGGCGCGCTCCCACGGCACAGGACAAATACTGGCCGGTTTGCCGGTTGAGCGAGAAAAGCCCTCCCCCTTCACATTGGCTTGCACAGATTCTGTCCGGAAACCGGACGGAAGATTGTGCTTCCACAATGTTTTGCGGCCGGACCGCGGGCGGGAAAAACCGCCGGACGGAAAATCCGTGCAGTGGGGACTGCTGCACAGGTTTTCCATAGAGCACCATTGTGCTCATTTTCGGCCGTTTTTTCAGGCGGTCTGAAAAACCGGGCGGAAACCCGTGCCGTGGGGACATGCCCTTAGTCTTCAGGGCCCGCTAGCGACTGCTACCCCTATAGCTCCTACACACACACACATATATAATCTAATGTAAAAATTGCATAAAAATAAACCCCAGAGTAAAAAAGAGTGGAGGCAAAAAATGAAAATGTATGCATTTTTTCATAGTGTTCCAACTTGCATGTATGGAGGTAAAGGAAGATTTGCCTGGTCAGGTAGGGCGGTAAATCCACATTCAGGAACTGGTTACACAACACAAGTCTTAGTGACCTTGGGCTGTGGTTCCTCTGAGTAAGTCAGTTATACAGTAGATACTAAATCAATAGAATTCCTAGCACTTTAACATTACATACAAAGGTCCCTGTGCTAGCTGGATCAGTTTTGAAGTTCTGAAACATATTCCTGTATCAAGAGGAGGTGCATACATAAATTGGATATTGGATAGTATGCGGCCACATGGTATCAATTTGCATTTTAAGATTTTCCATTACTCAGGACTTATATACTTACCTGATATATTTTACTACTGCAAAAAAATTGAATATCATTGAAAAGTCTGTTTATATCCGTAATTAACATCAAATAGCGAAACCCATAGATTGACTTTAAAGGGGTTGTCTCACTACAAAGATTAGCTTTCAACATGTAGGGAACACTAAATGAAGATGTTTTCCAAATATATTGCTTTGTTCATCTTTTTTGTTAAGGAGCTACAAATGATTTTATCACCTTCTGAGGGCTCTCAGGTTTCCCATGTGACCGACCTGTGTACTCCTTCTTCCCTGCTGTTTGTTCTACCTGACAGCAGGGAGTGATGTCATCACACAGGTCGAAGGCCAGCAGAGTGAGAGCTTGTTTGTTATCTGATCTTTCAGACAAAAGACAGTTATTATTCTACTGTTTACATTAGCTCAGCAACTTCTCTGGGCCCTTAGAGAAGGTCATTTATCTGATCTAGACTAATAAACATAATAAACAGAGAAGTCTGAATACATGGAGCTCATATGCTAATTACAGACAGCTTGAGCAGGAAGTGACAGAGCAAAGCAGCATTATCTCATTCATGCATCCTATGAAAGTTTGAGATGAGACAACCCCTTGCAGGTATTTTCTGTTAATTAAACAATTAGAGTGTGACACCAGAAGTCAACAGTTTTTGGATTTCATTAGCTGTAAGCCAGAATCAACCACATAAACTCCATTAAGCACCAAGCCTGAAAAAGACCTTAAAGGTGAAAAATCTAAGTTTGTAGGCCCTTGGTCGTATTCGGGAACACGCGTCAGAAGGAGTAGCAGGGGAGTGGCTATATGTGGGAGGGAGCAAGGTTCCGCCCTCGTATTCAGGAACGCACAGGTACATCTGTGAACGGGGATATGAGAGAGAGAAAGACTGCTGCTGCGTTCGTTCACTGACAGCGATCAGTGGTCCTGCAGCAGAGAGAGAGATTATCTGCAGTCCCATGTAAACAGATAAAGCGTATAGTTTTGTTTTGTAGAGGTGTAATAATCAGGATATATCACTGTGTGAGAGAGAAAAAAAAATCACCCATCTTTCCCAGAGTCTGGAATGTCAAATGCCCATTCTAGTTACAAAGTATGTAGAGAGAGCGAGAAATGTAGATATAAACTATCGATTTGCACTTAGCTTTTCACTTCCAATGATTCCTTAGTCTCCAACAGCTGAGAACCATTACATGACAGAGACCACAGCACTAATCGAATATAGTAGCAAAATAACCCCTGACATGCAGGGACTCACCGCAGACGTCCTATCTGATCAGTCGTTCTCTGAATCGTTCTTTTTCCCTTTTTCTTTCCGCCATAACCACTTCTCCCGGCCGCCACTCGTCCCTGCAGAAAGAAACGCAAAAACATCTTAGAATCCTCACTTTATCAGCACATTGCTACCGATTCCTATCTACGTTATGGGCGCCCCACAGCTAGTTAGTAGATAGTAATGCTGCCCACCATTAAGTAGGTCGGTATACAGGCTCACTGTAGGTAGATATGCTGTCCCCTGTAGGTAGGTTTATAGCCCCCCCCTGTAGATTGTAGGCCCCCTGTAATACCTCTGCCATAGATTGTAGGGCCCTCCTGTGTTATCCCCATATAGATAAGGCCAGTATATAGGGCAGGCAGGGCCAGTAGATAGGGCAGACAGGGCCAGTATATAGGACAGACAGGGCCAGTATATAGGGCAGACAGGGCCAGTATATAGGGCAGACAGGGCCAGTATATAGGGCAGACAGGGCCAGTTTTTAGGGCAGTCAGTGCCAGTTTATATGGCAGTCAGTGCCAATAATTAGGGCAGACAGGGCCAATAATTAGGGCAGACAGGGCAGTATATAGGTGGCAGGCAGGGCAGTATATAGGTGGCAGGCAGGGCAGTATATAGGTGGCAGGCAGGGCAGAATATATAGGTGGCAGGCAGGGCAGTATATAGGTGGCAGGCAGGGCAGTATATAGGTGGCAGGCAGGGCAGTATATAGGCGGCAGGCAGGGCAGTATATAGGTGGTAGGCAGGGCAGTATATAGGTGGCAGGGCTTATACATAGGCAGGTAGGGCAGTATCTAGGTGGCAGGCAGGGCAGTATCTAGGTGGCAGGCAGGGCAGTATATAGGTGGCAGGCAGGGCAGTAAATGGGTGCAGGCAGGGGCAGTATATAGGTGGCAGGCAGGGCAGTATATAGGTGGTAGCCAGGGCCAGTAGTTTAAAAAAAAAATAAATAAAAATCTTACTTACCTGATTTCCTTCCTCTTCTCCATCGTCCGGTGGCCGCTCACAGCAGAGTGCAGGGCCGCGGAGCAGGCGCGCGATGACGTCATCACATCGCGTGCCTGCCCCGCGGCCTTCTGGGAGCTGAACAGACGGGATCAGAAGATCCCAGCTGTTCAGCCTCTGCCGCCGCCTGCACCGCGCGGTGCAGGCGGCGGCCGTGATGGCTGCATGGCTGGGTCTGTGACCCGGCCATGCAGCCGTGTGATGAGGGGGCCACAGACCGGCGCTGGTACAGGGGGAAACCCCAGCCTCCCCCGGCGACGCTCCGAGCCGGCGCTACGGCCCGAATCCTGGCTGCCCCCGGGCAGAGCCTGGCTGTCGCTCCACTGGGCAGGGTAGGCGGCTGCCCAGGAGGGCCCCCTGAGATCGTGGGGCCCCCGGGCAGTGGCCTACCTGGCCCAATGGAAGAGACGGCCCTGCTAACACATAGGGCTAAATTTTCATCAACTATAATTAACCTAGATATAAGGCTAAAATTATATATTTAATAACAGTCCACAAATAGATGGTGCCGAGCATCAATATCACCCCATAAGAGATGTATCACAAAGAATAATAGAAACAATGCATGCCATTGACACGATATCACCCCATTCAAAATGTATCACAAGATAATGCTGTTATACATAGGAACACAGATAATAGCAGCGATGCATGTCATTGTCCCACCAATATACGTTACCACCGGGGTGCCATACTGCTATATTCAGTAGTATTCAGCTCCTTAGATAAGAAGTCTAGTAGCGCCTCTCTACAGTGCAGTGCGGTAGTACAGGTCCTGTACTGCTCTTACATTTGCCATAGTGTATAAAGTACATGACCCAAAGAAGCTCCTAGATAGACAGTGATAAGTGATTTCCAGCTTCCAGCAGCTCTTTCTGATGTTACATGGAAGGATGTGCTTTATCTGTATTAGTATCTGCTTCATTTTCTTTAATCTTCATTTTCCATTATGTTGGTTACATTTTGGGGCTTTAGAACCAATTACAAGTTTTCCCATAAAAGTTATTGTTTCAACATACAGTGGTCGTCGTGGAACCAATTAGTGTTGTATGTTGAGGGATTTTTATGTTAATTTCTTAAAAGGGGCTGTGAAATAATTTTTTTTTTTTAAAAAGTGTGGCCACATGACCACTACAGCCAATCACTGGACTCAGCAGTCACTTGCTCTACATAGAACAGAGTAGAAGAGTTTATGCTGCATACAAGATGGTCTAGAGCAGTGAAGGGGTTGGTCAGAATCTATGGTGATCATGGACACTGAAAGGGTTATTGTAAGGGTCCCTGTGATCTAAAGCAGGGCAGGGGTTAACATAACAGTTCTTGGTGGTCTGGGGCAGAGAAGGGGTTAATGTAACAATCTCTGGTGTTCTAGGGCAGTGAAGAGGTTAATAAATGGATCCCTGGTGGAGAGCAGTGGCAGGGGTTAATTTTATAAGCTCTGTCCAAATGTGTTTAGTTACCATGTATAGGTAACTGGGGAAGCCAACTCGTGTCATCTTCTGTAGCTCTCAAACTGCTGACAGAGACCAGGCAGGCATTTTATATGTGGAATGGCTACCACCAATACTTGGGCAGGTATCCTACTGTATATCTATACAGTGGGATAGGTTGCTGCCTTTTCTCGGAGACATAGGTTGGGAGTTTGCCTAATGTATACCTCTGAGAGTTCCTGACTAGTAAATTTAATAACCGGATTGGTGCCCAGTAGAAATACTGGAAGGGCTAGGGGTTTACTGGCCAGGTGGCTATCCTAGAGGTGGAGGAGAAATATCTTACAAATGAAGAAAAGGGCATTTTTCTCTACTATAGTATATTAAACACTCTCTTATATTGTTGCCACGTGTGCTTCGGGATGGAGTTTCTTCTAGGCCACAAACTAATGTCAATGGGAAGAAAACATGTAAGCTCTCGTTGAAGAGAGCAATGTGCAGCCATCATGCTAACATCATAGTGAGTCCTGACCCAGCTGGTCCCCAAGGGCTCATCAGCACACTATCACACCCATGGGCGTAACTATAGCCATAGCAGCTATAGTGACAGATACGGGGTCCAGAGGTGGAGGGGGCCTAATCGGGTATAAGAACATTGTTCCTTTCTGAAAGAAACAAATATTTGGTGGTTTTTGCCCTCCAGAACTACTATTTGGGTTCCCTGGTATTTGGCATTATTATTTATACCTAATAATTATAGCTACTTATGCTGTTGTTTATTGTCATTTGGTAGTGGGGCTCCAATTCATTTTGCTATGGGGCTCTATGAATTCTAGTTACGCCCCTGATCACCCCCATATCTGCCAGCCAGTCGTGGCTGTCTCTGCCATGCCTAAAAGAAAATAATGTAATAACTTTTCATTTATACTTATTTTTATTTCCTTAGTTGTATTCTCCCTTGGCGATAATGAAAGACTCACAAGAGGACACAGAAGGATTTGACTTTAAACTTGAATCTGTAGTAAGTGAAATAAGGAGAGGGAAAGAGCTGGTAAGTTCATTTACTAATGGAAAAAAAACATCAACTCATCTTCAGATGTTAGAGAAGTAATAAAACATAATGCAACGATGTACATACTTTTTAAAGGGGTCATCTCACTATAAAGATTACCTTTCAACATGTAGGGAACACTAAATGCAGATGTTTTCCAAATATATTGCTTTGTTCGTTTTTTTTGTTGATGAGCTACAAATGATTTTATCACCTTCTGAGGGCTTTCAGGTTTCTTTAGTTAACAACCTGCTTTGCTTGTTCTCCCCTGCTGTTTGTCTTATCTGATAGCAGGGAGTGATGTCATTACACAGGTCATAGCACAGAACTGCTGGCAGCCTGAGAGCTTGTGTGTTATCTGATCTTTCAGACAAAACACACTAATAACTACTGTTTACTTTAGCTCTGAAGCTTCTCTGGACCTCAGAGCAGGAGATAGTCTAGATAAGATAAACAAATTATCTTAAACTTGAAAACACAGAGTTTATATGCTAATTACCCACAGCCTGACCAGGAAGTGACAGCATGCGGGAATGAAAGCTGCTGGCTCTATGAAACAATGTGGTGAAACAACTGCTTTAATACAAATAAATTGGATAAGCATCTGTCTGTGATGGCTGTAATGCTGCAGCTAATATTTGATTATGTCTACTTTGAGTAGTATTAAGTAATGTAAAGGTGGAAGTATTACCCCTTAAAGGGAACCTGTCAGGTGGTTATGCTACCCTGTCTGATAGCAGGATGTGGTAGAGGGAGAGAAGCTGAGCCCTGTGTCTACTGTACAGGGTTATATAATAGAGGAGAGAATATGAGCTCTGTGATATATAGGGTTATATGATAGAGGGAGAGGAGCTGAGCTCTGTGATATATAGGGTTATATGATAGAGAGAGTAGCTGAACTCTGTGATATATAGGTTTAGGGGAAATATGATATAGATGATGAGGAGAGGAGCTGAGCTCTGTGATATATAGGGTTATAGATAGAGGAGAGAAGCTGAGCTCTGTGATATATAGGGTTATATGATAGAGGAGAGAAGCTGAGCTCTGTGATATATAGATTATGATAGAGAGAGGAAGCGGAGCTCTGTGATATATAGGTTATATGATAGAGGAGAGAAGTTGAGCTCTGTGATATATAGGATTATATGATAGAGGAGAGAAGCTGAGCTCTGTAATATATAGGGTTATATGATATAGTGAGAGAAGCGGAGTTCTGTGATATATAGGAAGAGGAGCAGAGCTCTGATATATAAGGTTATATGACAGAGGAGAGCTGAGCTCTGTGATATATATAGGTTATATGATAGAGGAGGGAAGCTGAGCTCTGTGATATATAGGGTTATATGATAGAGGGGAGAAGCTGAGCTCTGGGATGTATAGGGTTATATGATAGAGGAGAGAAGCTGAGCTCTGTGATATATACGGTTATATGATAAAGGAGAGAAGCTGAGCTCTGTGATATATAGGGTTATATGATAAAGGAGAGAAGCTGAGCTCTGTGATCTATAGGCTTATATTATAGAGGAGAGAGCTGGGCTCTATGATAAATTAGGTTATATGACAGAGAGAAGAATCCTAGCTCTGTGATACAGTATATAGGGCTATATGATAGAGGAGAGAAGCTGAGCACTGTGATATATAGGGTATATGATCGAGGGAGAGAAGCTGAGCTCTGTGATATATAGGGATATATGACGAGGAGAGAGCTGAGCTCTGTGACATATAGGGTTATATGACAGAGGAGAGGAGCTGAGCTCTGTGATATATAGGGTTATATGATAGAAGAGAGGAACTGAGCTCTGTGATATATAGGGTTATATGATCGAGAGAGAGAAGCTGAGCTCTGTGATATATAGGGTTATATGATCGAGGGAGAGAAGCTGAGCTCTGTGATATACAGGGTTATATGATAGAGGAGAGAAGCTGAGCTCTGTGATATATAGGGTTATATGATAGAGGAGAGAAGCTGAGCTGTGGATATATAGGGTTATATGATCGGACAGAACTGTATCACGGATACTCGGCTCTTTTCCCTAGTTGCATCCTTTCAGAGGAGAGAAGCTGAGACTCTGGTGATATATAGGGTTATATGATAGAGAGAGAAGCTGAGCTCTGTGATATATAGGGTTATCTGATAGAGGAGCTGAGCTCTGTGATATATAGGGTTATATGATAGAGCAGAGAAGCTGAGCTGTGATATATAGGGTTATATGATGGCATCAAATCATGTTATCACAGAACTCGGCTCTTTTTCCTCTGTTGCATCCTTCTCTCAGATAAGAGAGAATAAACCACCTGACAGGTTCCCTTTTGAAGAGGTTTTCTCGCCAAGCAGTTTCACAGAGCCACACCCAGCTTTAAACGCACACTTCCTTTTTAGGTTGTGGGTGGTTCTATAGCAGTGATTGAGATATTACCTCTGCTATCCTGTTACAGTGACATGACTGCAGGAGATTTATAAACTGTAGTACACAAGGCTACAGAGCTCTAAAAGGTGAAAGTTTGACATTGATTTAAGAAGTCTTAGGTAAGACTCTGCAGGGAGTGAAGCACCATGGTCAAATTGCATAAGAGACACAGTAGAGAGAGATGGGGAAAAGTGGTCATAACCAGAGAAACTTGTGTACTGTAATAGGAGATAAAATCTTGATTTTTCTCCTGACCAAAGCAAAATCAAAACAGCAATGTATTTGGTAACAGTCTTCATGTACCTTTCCCTACATATTAAAAGCTAATCATTGTAATGAGCAATCTCCTTTAACTCCTTAACGACCGCCCACCGACTATAGAAGTGCAGGTACGGTGAAGGTCGTCTTTCTGCAGCGACGTCTCTAGACATGAGTTTTACGGCTCCTAGCGCCACAGCTGCCCTAGGAACAGAGCTGTACTTAACAGCCCTGTTCTAGAGCAGTCTATACAAGCGCCAGGAAGCAGAGGAAACCTCTGCTCCCCTTCACTTAACCCTTTGATTGCCATGGTCCATGACTGCACCATAATCAAATGCATTCCCCTGCTCGTCAGGTGATCGGGACTTCCGGTGCCCCGATGGATCCTGGGGAACGTCTGCACAGTCAGCCCTGGGGACCTAGAGTAGCCCCAGGACTGTCTATGTAACAAGCCTAACTGACACATATTGTAATATATTAGCATATATTAATATGCTAATACATTACTAAATGTAAAACCTTTTTTAAAATTGTTATCCCTTCATGGGATTGTTAAAAAAGAATAAACTGTAGAAAAAAAAATACAACAAAAAATAAAATAAAAATAAACATTTAATAAAAAATAATACATTACTCCCCCAAAAAATAAAACCTACACATATTAGGTATCCACACCACCATAATAATCTGTAGAATTAATCTAACAGGGTATTTAGTGTGAAATGTGAATGGTACAAAAAAAATGAAAAAAATTTGGAAAAAAAATCTGCAATCATTTATATGTAAACTCAAACTAAGCCCCCAAGAAGTACAGCTTCTCCCACATAGAACAAGGCCTCATACAACTGCATCATTGAAAACATAAAAAAGTTAAGACTGTTGAAAAGCAAGGAGGCAAAAACTAAAAAAATGTGCTTTTTCCTTTGCAGATTTTTTATTTTTTTTGTTACTGATTTCCCTGATATAATAAAAAAAATGTAATGTACATGATTTGCAAGTTTAGATTCATACCCAAATCTGATGAGAACGCTGTCACTACCAACTTGTGTTCTTCCAGCAATGGTTGCAGGGCATTTGTCCTCTGATATGTTTCTTCTGACGTGCCAATGTTCATCTGTTCCATGGAGCAGAAAATGTGACTCATCAGAAAAGGAAACCCTTTGCCAATCAGTGGAGGAACAATTTTGATACTGTTGTAAATATTGAAGCCTTTTCTGTTGTGCCCCATTCACTGAACTGTTGTGTAAGACACACGTCTGGTCGCCCCTTGGTTTGCTGCTGGCGATGAACTGCTCCATTGTAGTGTGTCAGTCCGTCCTTGCGCACCTTCATAAAAAATGTTCATCTCTCACATCAATGACACGTGGTGCTCCACAGTTTCCAAGTTACTTTTTCGCAATGTTTCTATTCATCCCCTCACGGTACAGTTGCACCGCAGCAGCAAACGACCGGTTCACAGATTGTGCAGTGTCATAAAATACCACCACTCTTGGCCTGAAATATGATATTCATCCCTTTTGGCAACTCTGGTAAACCACCCCTTTTTCCAATGACAGCAATGAGGAATATGTGTGCAGACAGCCTATCACACATCGTATATACCCACCAAACCAGCTCACAAATGACTTCCTTTGCATTGCTGAAGTTGAAAGTAGGAAGTGGTTATAATAATGTGTCTTGACTGTGTACATGCAGTGAATATCATTAGAGATTCATTTTCCATTGTTCCAGTGTGTCCATCAATGTGTCTGTGCGGAAGGTGTTGTCCACCCCATCTCCTCTACCTAATCTTACACTGGTCAGGGAGAGACATGGCTGCACTCTGGGAGGGACAGCTGCGATGCCCTACCATGCTCAGTTCCGATTACCCCCTTAACCCGACCGCCTGAACCGTAGTTAATGACCAGAACATTTCTTTTAGTTTTTGCCTCCTCGCTGCAGACGAACAACCCGCACCAGCCGACGTCAAAAGTCGGCGGGCGGTCGTTAAGGGGTTAAATTATAATTCGCTCCATGCACAATACTTTCTGGACATTGAATGGCTGCCTGGATAGATGTCCCACCTACCATGCAGAAGTGTCTCTCTATGCCCAGCATGGCTGCCATCAGTCATCTATTAACCGTTTCAGGGTCCCATACAGCCAAATCAAATTGGGCCCCCACCTGTTACTAGCTCCTATTTTTTAACATATCAGTGGGCCCCTTTTTGATTAGGACCCCTGACAGGAGTACTGCCCTATTGGCACCCCTGATGCCCAGTGTCAGATCAGGTGGAAGTCATGAGCTGGACAGCCCCTTTAATAGGGTCAAGCAACATTTACTTGATGCATAATGGTTTTTCATTTTTTTTTTTCTATAATACATAACTATATTTTTTTTGCAGCGATGTAATTTGTGTAAAAGATCAGGAGCCACTGTCGGCTGTAATGTCAGATCTTGCAAGAGAAGTTATCACTATCCATGTGTAGAAAAAGCTAAGGGTTCTAGTCAAGAGGGATATATGTAAGTTACATTTTTTTCAGTTTTTCAACCGCATATGCAGATTTACAGGTACATATACAAGGCAGCGGCTTAATGGGGCCTTCACATTCTAATAATGAATAGATTTCAACTATTTGCAGTTTTTGCTACTGATTAATTTGTAAATCTTTGTACATGAACACTTAAGACTGTGATCTCAGACTTTGAGGTAGTGAGACCCATAAATTGCAAGGTATAATTAAATAGCTGGACTGTCTGGTAATTAATTTGCCCTTTTAGACTTTGGCTACCTATCTTTATCCCTGAGACTACAATCTGATCACAGGTCTGATACAAATACTACTTACATCACCACTCAGAGCTGTTCACTTCTTATCAATGATGTAAGGCACAATCAGCGGCTGCAGTGGTGACGTGCTTGTTCAGAGGTGACAGCGTGTCAGCAGGGCAGGAGAAGTTGTAGCGCTGGGAATGGAGCCGTTCCGGCTGCACGCGACAGCTGTTTGAGATTTAAAGGGCCGACGCGTTGCTGACCACCTATCATCTGCATAATCCAACTCTATTAGGACACTTCCTCCTATCTTCCCTACCAGATTGTTGGTGTTCCTGACCTGCATTTGTGCTTTGTTGTCTGCTGATTGTGTTTTCTGGTTTGACCCTTACTTATGGACTTCCGACTACTCTCTGCCTGCCGTCTGCCCTGACCTCCTTTGCTTCTGACCAGACCTCACCTCTGTCTGCTCCTTTTGTACCTCGTTGGGACGTTAGTTGTCTCAGTGAGCGGCCAATTCAGGGATAGCAACCTGGGAGTTATCAGCAGCCAAGACCATTCCGCCTTGCAGCGGGCTCTAGTGAATACCGGGGGGATCCTTAGACTCCTCTCCCTGGCGTGGTTAGTGTCATCTTTCACGATGACCCAGTGGATCCACCACCTCCATTGTGACAATTTACATTTCTCTACATGTTAAAAGCTAATCATTGTAGTGAGAAAATCCCTTTAAATAGAAGCTTATTAAAAAAAAATTTTTTAGTTACTGTTTTCCCTGATATAATAGAAATAAGTTAATGTAAAGCTTACATAGCAACAAAGCCTTATTCTTCACTATCTGACATGAAATCAGAATAAACCTTACCCATTTTAGGTCAATTAGGAACCAAAATTATTTATATTTTCCAAATGCCAGAATAATGAGAAAGATAGAATTTTTTAAAGCATTTTTATTACTTTCTCCACAGTCAAAAGTTGACATACACTAGGATTACTATGCTTCTGATAGGTTTATTGGCAACATCTGAGTTAATTAGAGACACACCTGTTGATGTATTTTAATGCACACCGGAAACGCACTGCTTCTGTGTATAACATCATGGGAAAGTCTAAAGAAATCAGCCAAGATATCAGGAAGAGAATTTTGGACTTGCACAAGTCTGGAACATCCTTGGATGCAATTTCCAGATACCTGAAGGTTCGTCGTTCCTCTGTACAAACAATTATACACAAGTAAAAACAAGATGGGAATGTCCAGCCATCATACCGCTCAGGAAGGAGATGGGTTCTGTATCTCAGAGATGAACGTGCTTGGGTCCGACATGTGAATATCAACCCAAGAACCAAAGCAAAAGATCTTGTGAAGATGCTGGAGGAAGCTGGTAAGATTGCTGGTAAGTGAAAAAAGAACTGTATCAACATGAAAGGTTACTCTGCACGGAAGAAGCCATTACTCCAAAAGAAACATATAAAAGCCAGCTTAATGTTTGCAAATGCATACAGGAACAAAGACCTATATTTTTGGAGACTTGTCCTATGGTCTAATGAAACTAAACTTGAACTATTTTCCCATAATGACTATTGTTACGTTTGGAGGAAAAGGAGAAGCTCGGAAGCCTAAGAACACCATCCCAACTGTGAAACACGGGGGTAGCAGCATCATGTGGTGTGTCTGATTTACTGCAGGACAGACTGGTGCACTTCACAAAATAGATGACATCATAAGAAATTAGATTATGTGGCAATACTGAAGCAACATCTCAAGACATCAGCCAGGAAGTTAAAGCTTAGGCGAAAATGGGTCTTCCAAATGGACAGTGACCCGAAGCAAACGGCCAAACTGGTTACAAAGTGGCTTAAAGGGGTTGTCTCACTACAGGGATTGCTTTTTATGATAAATTTCTTGCAAAAACAAGTGACTTTGTAATATGTGTCCATTAACAGTGTCCTACCTATTCCAAGATATCCCCTCTTGTATGGGCTGCATCAGCTCCTCAGGTCGCTATATCTACAGACCTGTTTGATCTATCCTGATAGGCTACCAGCACTGGTTGCTATAGCTACAGACCTGTCTTCTACTGCAGCCTAGTGGAAACCAGTTAACACGCCCGTGAATTCAAAATGAAACCAATCAAAACAGGACAAATCAATGTAGTGAGACAACCCTTTTAAGGATAACCAAGTCAATGTTTTGGAGTGGCCATCACAAAGCCCTACAAAACCTACAAACATGGCTCAGTTACACCAGTTCTGTCAGGAGGAATCATTCAAAATTCCTACCAACTTTTGTGAGAAGCTTGTGGAAGGATCCAAAACGTTTGACCCAAGTCATACAGTTTAAGGGCAATGCTACCAAATACTAATGAAATGTATGGAAACTTTTGACTTTGCAGAAAGTAACAAAAATACTTTAAAAGATTCTCTCTCATTTTTTTGGCATTTGGCAAATATCAATAATTTTATAATAATAATAATAATAATAATAATAAAAAACATATATATGTGTTTTTTATATATTGTATGTAAACGTATGGTTTCAACTGTACTAAAAAAAAATCAAAATGTTTATGGTCAGGAAAGAGGTAATTGACCTGGTGAAGAATTGGTTTAACCCCCATTCACTTACATAATGTAGTTTGTTGTAGAATTCTGCAAAGAATCTGTGATTGTGAGCAGTATGCCTCCATGGAGCTGCACTGAATGAGCCACTATTCCACTAAAATGGAAAGTTAAAGTTGCCTTTTTTGATTCATACGTAAAATGAGCATTTTACACACCATAATATGTATTAAAACCGCTGTGTGAATTTAGCCTTAGAAGTAAGTTGTAAGTTTAATGTAAATGCCCATTGGTCTAAAAATACAATAAATCTCTTTTACAGTATTTACTGTTTTGAGCACAAAAAGAAGGAAACTGTGAATGGTAAGTCTTTGTCTTTCAAATCTTATGTGTTATTATCATATTTTGCTACGAGGGAGTTTACATATCATTTAACATCTTTACATTCAGTGCATTTGAAATTGACCATTTGCAGGGTCACTCTCCATTCATTTCAGTGGGACGTCTGAGTACAGCTAAATGCAACCGCTTAGCTGTACTAATGGAGAGTGACTGTACAAGCACAGTTACTTCGCAATACCGAATGGGGAGTTTCGGAGGACTGTTCTGGAGATAGGAACCCGCACCTGTCTGACACTGATGACATAGCATATCAATATGCCATTATTTTTTTTGATGGCAAAACAAAATTTAACCACAAATGACAAGTATACACATTGACAAAATTATTGGTACTCTTCCGTTAAAGAAAGAAAAATAAACAGCGTTCACTGAAATAACTTAAAACTGCCAAAAGTGATGATAAATTTAAATTGACTGAAAATCAACAAATGAAAATCAGACACAAAGAAAAATAATTTAAACTGGTCTGGACAAAAATCAATAGTACCCCTAGAAAATATTTAAAATAATTTGACTATAGGGGATATTAAACTAAGGTGTGTCCTGTAATTAGCATTACAGGTGTCTTTAAATTTGTAATGAGTCATTCTGCCTATTTAAAGGGTAAAAAAAATAGTCACTCTGCTGTTTAGCATAATGGTTTGTACCACACTGAACATGGACCAAAGGACGTTTGGAGAGAGTTGTCTTAGGAGAGTAGAAAGAAAATTATAGACAAACATGTTAAAGGCTAAGGCTGTATGAACATCTTGAAACTGCTTTATTTAACTGTTACTACAGTTGCACATATTATTTAGAAGTTTAGGGTCTATAGGACTGTAGCCAACCTCCCTGGAACATGGCTGCAAGTGGAAAATTGATGTCAATTTGAAGAGACAGATGATGTTAATGGTAACCAAAGAGCCGAGAAAAACTTCCAGAGATATTAGAGGTGAACTCCAAGTTCAAGATAGATCAGTATCAGATCACACCATCCATCACTGTCAAAGTAGACTTAATGGAAGACGACCAAGAAGGAAACCACTGTTGAAAGCAAATGATAAAAAAGCAAGAATGGAATTTTCCAAAATGTTGTGTACAGTTTTTCCTCAAATTACAATGTCTTTAGGATACCATATTTCTACCATACCATGGTCTTTCCTGGGATATTGTATTTTGAAACCACACTCGGCATACAATGTCAAGTTTTGTCTGGTATGACATTTGAAAAACGAAATATTGAGCCCTGCAGAAGTGTATGGATAAAGCACTCTGCAGACTACTTGACGTAAATTCTTTTATTTATGGGTTTTAAACAATTGTTTCTATTTTATGTATTTTGTAACATGCTTGGTTGAGAGCTGAACATTGTGTTGTGTTTTATATCTTTACAGGCTCAAAGGATATAAAGGTAAAATACAAATAAAATTGTATTTATGACATGACATTCCCTTAACTTTCCACCCCAATAACAACATGATACCATTAGGTGACCATTTTGAAATTTTTAAAATAAATTACATAAAATAATACTTTAAATGTAGACTTTAACCCAATCTGAGGCGTCAGCTAATTCAGTTTAATGTACCATAATGAAAAACACAGCATAAAGTAATAAAACATTTTTTATCAGATAATAAACATTACAAACATTTTCTAATCAAACATCCAATGAGAATGGCCCCTGAAGAATAGTGCAATAATCTGCCCTACACTAGCAGGTTAAAGAGGTTTTCTCACCATTCAGTTTCACAGAGTCACAGCCAGCTTCACACAGTGGGTGGGTCTATAGCAGTGATTGGCATATCAGCTCTGCTATTCCTAGCTATTCCTGTTACAGTGACATGAGTGCAGGAGATCTATAATTTGTACCACACAAAGCTGCAGAGCTCTAAAGGGTCAAAGCTTATTTACTTAAGTAAACAAAAATCCAGAGCTAGAGGTAAGACTCTGCAGGGAGTGACTCACCATGGACAGACAGATGGACTGCTTGATGGCAGCTTGGAGCAATGAGATAAGAGAGAGCAATGAGGGGTTGGGAAAGGTGGTCGGTAACCAGAGAAACTTGTGTACTCTAAGAAGAGATAAAATCTTTTGATTATTAAGCAAAATCAAAAGAGCAATGTATTTAGTTAAAGTCTTCATTTACCTTTCTATACATGTTAAAAGCCAATCATTGTAGTGAGAAAACCTCTTTAACAAAAGGGAATAAACCCATGGGATCCATCTTCATTAATAAACCAAAGGTTGTTGCCAGACCTCCATTGATTAAAGTCACACTTTAGGAACCTATTATTACCGGATACCTCTCCTCACACACTAGATGCATGATTACCACCAATCTGAAGGACCTTTTCTATAGCCTTCTCAGACCCCCAAAAACCTTGGGACCCATGGGATACAGCTGCACCCTGAAGTTGCGCAAGCGACTCCTCAATTGATACCATTTTGACTGATACAGTTGGGATGCATACTGCAGTGAATGGAAGGCCTTTTCTCCTGGCTCGTACTCCTATATAGTTTGAAGTTCCCAAATAAGTCTTATTTTAACCTCCTCTCACTCTCCAAACGTTATTTTTATTTTAAATGGGTTTTTCCATAACTTATTTTTATTGATGGCCTTTCCTTTAGGCCTCAAGGTACCCATCTACGCTAGATTAAAGTTGGTAAAAATTGACAATTTTAAACAAAATAATTTGTTGTTGAGTGAAATTTAACAAAAAACTATTGTTTGAGCTGACCGGTGACAAGCTGTTATTGTCTTCTATGAAGAAGTCAGCCATGCCTAAAATGTTTGTTTCATAGTCACTAGTCCATGATTATGTCTGATGCAGTATGCGTCAATGTGTTCTTTCACTGAATGAATGTTCTAGAGTATAAAATGGTAAATTATAATGGACAAAGAAAATTAACAATGAAAGCCAGTTTGTAGTTTGGCTTTATTGAGACCACCACTGCCCAGGAATGCGCCTGGGAAAGCCTCTCTGCAGTACTGTTCATTTTGGGGGCAGGGTTTATATTGCCCATACTCCGTTGCTGGGGTCGTTATAAATGCCTTGGCGGGCCACATTTGACATACATGCCGTATGTTGTGAAGGTCTGCTGCACATAAACAGACATGTTTTTTCCTTTCAGGGAAAATTTTGCTTGCAATAGGCACATCATCGGCAACAGTGGTTCTCAAAATTTTTTGCGTCATTCCCCTTTTCACCATTGTTCACATAATCCTTCCCCCTTCTCAAGATAATGCAGATTAACTCAAAAGGTGCATTCCAAATAAAATTCATATATTATTGAAAATCTTTTCTTATTTTTTTGCGGAAAAGTGTTCCCAATTTCCTCCTAGGGGAATATCCCCCTTTTTGAGAATTCCCAGTGAAGAACAAAGTTTAGGTAGGTGGTACGTGTCAAAGTAACATCCACTCAAGGTTTCCCAGCTGTCCATGGCATTACTCTGCTGGCTTGCCTTCTTCCCATTATCATACTGGTGCCATCTGTTCCCCATGTGTGCACATACAGCCTTTCAAAGGATGTAAACTGTGATTCATCAGACTGAGCCACTTCCATTGCTCCATAGTCCAGTTCTGGTGCCCACATGCTCATGGTAGGAGCTTTCACCAGTGCACAGGGGTCAGCACTTTCATTGGTCTAGGACTATGCAACCTCATACTCAGCAAAATGGGATCAACTGTGTGTTCTGACACCTTTAAAAAAAATAGCCAGCTGTCAATTGTTACATGGTGGCTATGATCAGACCACACAGACTAACGTTTGCTCTCAAAGCACATGACTAAAGGGGTTGTCTCATCTCAAAGTTTCATAGAATGCATGAATGAAATAATACTGCTGTGCTCTGTCACTTCCTGGTCAAGCTGTCTGTAATTAGCCTATGAGCTCAGTGTATTCAGACTTCTCTGTTTATTATGTTTATTAGTCTAGATTAAATAAATTACCTTCAGGAGAAGCTTCTGAGCTAATGTAAACAGTAATTAGTGTCTTTTATCTGAAAGATCAGATAACACACACGCTCTCACTGGGGGCCTGACCTGTGTGATGACATCACTCCTGCTGTCAGATAGAGCAAACAGCAGGGGAGAAGGAGTACACAGGTCGGTCACTTGGGAAACCAGAGAGCCCTCAGAAGGTGATAAAATCATTTGTATCTCCTTAACAAAAAAAGATGAACAAAGCAATATATTTGGAAAACGTCTTCATTTAGTGTTCCCTACATTTCGAAAGCTAATCTTTGTAGTGAAACAACCCCTTTAAGCTTTAGTTAAACAGGACCCTGTCACCTGTCCTTCCTTTGACCACTTTTTGTAGGTACTAACCACTGTATAGACCTGCTGTTTGTGTAGCCATCACAGTTTGAGTTTAGATCCCTATACTTACCCGTTGTTCCTGCCCCCAAATCATCAACATGAAGAAATGACTATTCACTTGCGTCTGAATGATTCCGTGATGTCACTTGACAGACGATGCCCATATCACCTTCATGTTACGGCAGATTGTAAGGCCGTGTTCACACGGCTTATTCCCGACGGATTTGTGCGCCGTATTGAGCGCACAAATCCGCCGTGAATAAGGGACGGGGGCGGGGGCCGGAGCGCGGCGGGGCCGCCGCTCCCGGCCCCATAGACAATGCATTGTTTACGGCGCGTCCGCGCTGTAAATGTTCATGTCACTTTCGCCCCCCGCGGCGGATTTGCCGAGCGGGGAGGAGCGACGGAATCCACTGTTCTCTATGAGAGCAGTGGATTACCGAAATGACTCCGACGGATTGGCGCCGTATTGAAGCGCAAATCCGGCGCGGAATATGGCGCCAATCCGTTGGCAAATAAGCCGTGTGAACGGGGCCTTAAGGGCAATTTATGTATGTATTTAGCATATATTTCACATAGTCAGAATACTGTTTTTTGTACGTGCATTAATAAAGCACTTTTTTGCACTTCTATTTTGGATGCTACCACTTTCTCTGTTATAAATATTTTATCCCAGCCTATTCAGACATATCTAGGGCCTCATTCATTCATGGATATATTGAAGCAATACATTCATCTTACTGATCAGTTTTACAGACTGTATTTTTATATTTTGTGGCCAGTTTCAAAACTGTATCGATTTATTTTGTGTATTTAGACCACACTTTCTAGTCAGTGTTTCTCAGTTTTGTTTCTGGGCTAACACCTGATTTGTGGCTAGTTTTTCTACTCTGATTTGCCAGAAAGTATCATGGCACCAACAATGCAGCTGCAATCATGTACACCCACCGAA
This sequence comes from Phyllomedusa bahiana, assembly GCA_025379985.1. NCBI lineage: Eukaryota > Metazoa > Chordata > Amphibia > Anura > Hylidae > Phyllomedusa > Phyllomedusa bahiana. The sequence continues at coordinate 176,438 of JAODAL010001888.1, forward strand.
AGACTTTGGGGGACATGTATGAAAACTGTCTTGGTGTAAGACTTTCTTTGTTGCCCATAGCAACCAATCAGAGCTCATAGCAACCAATCAAAGCTCATCTTTCATTTCATATAGTGCTCTGAAAAAATATAAGGGGTGCTCTGATTGGTTGCTATGGGCAACAAAGAACGTCTTAGGCAATGTTCACACGACTTATTGCCGGCGTAATTGCGGGGCCGGATTTCGCCCCGCAGTTACGCCGTGTGCCGTGCAGCGGGGGCGGGGTGGGGGGCCAGCAGCTCGTCGGCCCCATAGACACACATTATTCACGGCGGTTACACGCCGTAAATAGTGTGCATGTCACTTTCTACCCCCGCGGCGGAGAACTGTGGATTACCGTAGTTACTGGGACGGATTGGAGCCGTACTGCAGCGCAAATACGGCGCGCAGTACGGCTCCAATTAGCGCCCAAATAAGCCGTGTGAACGAGGCCTTAGACCAAGACATTTTTCATACATGTCCCTGTTCATGTACCCTGCATCTTTGTAGCCCCACGGTTCTCAGTATTCTTGGCCTCTAGATCCAGCCATGGTATGGCATTCTTATCCCCTTACCAAAATTGGATGTATGAGTACGTCCTAATGCCGGTACGGGGCTGCGATCCCACTACATAGCTGGCAAGTGTTAGCTGCAATTAGCAGCTAACACTTGACGGTTACAGCGAGGTATGGAGCCTCCGCCCTCATGCGCTGTTTAACCCCTTAGGCAGTGTTCACACGGCTTATTTCGCCACGGATTGGCGCCGTACTGCGCGCCGGATTTGCAATGCAGTACGTCGCCAATCCATCGCAGTAATTACGGTAATCCACTGCTCTCATAGAGAACAGTGGATTCCGTCGCTCCTCACCGCTGGGCGAATCCGCCGCGGGGGGAGAAAGTGACATGCACATTATCCAGGCGCAATACGCGCCGTGGATAATACAAGTCTATGGGGCTGGGGAGCGGCTCCCCCGCCGCACTCCGGTCCCGCCCCTTATTCAAGCCGGAATTGGGAGTGCAATTCGGCACGCAATTACGGCTTGAATAAGCCGTCTGAATATGGCCTTAGGGTATGTTCACATGGCGTATTTGCAGCATGGATTTCGCTGCGTATTGCGCTTTATACGTGGCGAAATGCACGCCGCAATTATGGTAATTCATAGCTCTCATACAATATGATCGTATCGTACGCCAGGGGAGAGAAGTGACATGACAATTGTTCACGGAGCTTATGCGCCGCTGATAATGCATGTCAAACCCGTGCTTTGTAATTGCGGGCTCCAGATCGCTTAACATGGCAGCTGGAAGCCTTGTCAAGGCTTTGATCACAACCATGTCTTCTGTTTTACTACTTCCTGCCCCAGGCAGGAAATAGTAAAGCCGCCATCTTTGTACACCCTAATGCATTGTAATACAGTGCATTAGGCTGTAAAAATGATTACGCCCCCTAGTGATGAAGTAAACTAAGAAAAAAAAATGTTTTAAAGTGTAAAAAAAATAAAAAAATATTGCTAGTTGACAAGTATGCAATCCAGTCACTTTATTGCTCAACCTTAAATGCATTACAGTCTCTTACATTGCGATCTCCATTTCATTGTTACTATAAATGTGTTTTTATCCAAAAACTTATTTACATTTTTTTTCCTTTTTTAAGAGAAGCAGAAAGAGAAAGAGGTTTAGGAAAATGGATGATAAACCAAGGTAAAATTGGAAATGAGTTAAGCAGATGCGTCTGTAATTATTATTAATACTAATTCTCTGTCCGCATGAAGTTTGATCCCTGTTTGTTGTAAGTGTAGGGAAAGTTCCTGCCATATAACCTAAAGGTATCTATAGGGCAGCATTTACCCAACAGATGGTGTAAGTGTTGGCTGGTATACATTGGTATAGTGTAAAGAGACATCCAGTCTAGACCTGTATACAGCTCAATATAGTTCTTTTTTAATTTGAAAACTTTTGGGAAATGCTTATAGATTGATGTACATTAGAGCCTTCTATCTGAATTAAAAATCAAGTAACCCTAATAATGTATAACTGTAATTTAATGCTGTGAGTGGTGTGAACAACATATTGCATTAAGGCTCCATTTATATCATGATTGGGGTTCAATAAAAAAAAAGCATATAACCAGGGCTGTGGAGTCGGAGTCGTGGAGTCGGAGTCGGTGCCCATTTTGCAGGAGTTGGAGTTGGTAAAAAATGGACCGACTCCGACTCCTAAAATGTATAATAAATTGTTCCAGTTAGTTCAATGCAATGCCAATAGCAAGTGGAATTGGGTCTTGCCAGTGCTACTGCTACCTTGTCTTCAGCCTCTTCACATGAGGAGTGTAATGGATGACATGGAGCAGGTAAAGCATTGCTGCAATGAAAAGATTCCGCTCCCATAGCAAACAGATTGACCAGATTTCAGCAAAATTTTTCACTTCATATTTACAATTTATTAAAGTTTTTTGTGTTCAAAAGTCGTATCCTATAAATATTTTTACTCAAAAACAAAAGGGTTAAAAAATGTTTTTTGGATTTTTTGACTTTTGGCCCCTTTTAAACTTCCCCTCCCCTAAAAGCATTTCAATGTGGACCCCCATCCTTTTTGACAATCCTTGGCTTTCTCTAAATTTTTTCCTTTCCCAACCAAATTTTGCCCCTCCCGAGTTTACAGATTTTCTCAGTAACTGCATTGTTTCTGGTTTTTCTCCGGGTGGTGGGGCCCAAATTAAAAACCCTTTTTTACATTCTCTTGCACCCGGGGAAACCCCATTACAGGGTTTGGGAAAAGATGGCCCGCAAAAAGGGAAGAAAAACCCCGAAATTTTTGTCAAAAAGAAGCGTGGGTCAAATTTGCCCCCCAAAAAGTCGAAAAAGGGAAAATTGGAAAAATGGGTTTGGGCATGAAATTTAAAGTCCTAGGGCCGGGGGCTGATGGGGGGGAATGGGTTTTGGAAAAAAATCAAGGGAAAAGGGGGCCCAATGGTCGAGAAGCTGGAAGAACTGTGGCCCGAAACTAGCCCCCCTCCTCTCCCCGCTTTACAAAACCCCTTTGATTGTACACGCGGGGAGTAAGGGACATGTCAATTTTCTTTTTCGGGGAAATTTCGCGCCACAAAAAGCATGGAGTTGCCCCCCCCCCCGTCCCCCGGGTGTACGGGGCTGAAACATGCCAGCTCCCAAAACACACGGTTAAAACTGGGGGGCGTACGTAAGCACCGCAAAAATTCCCCCCCCTTGTGAAAAAAAACCCCTAGGTTGAAGGAAAAAAATGTATTGTGGGAGAAGAATTTTGGTTTTAAAAATTTTGGTCCCAAAACCTGTTTTAAAATTTATCCAGGGCCCGGAAAGGGGGGCCGGCAGTGCTGAAAAAAAAATTTTGTTTTTTAGGAGCAAAAAAAGAAACAAAGCAGTTAAAACTGCAGAACTAAGCAGATGCTAATTTTAAAAAAATGTATGTTTTAAGATAGGAAAAATGATTGTCTTAAAATAGGGACCTCATGTACAAAGCTTAGTGGATGGGGAAAAATTTTGGAGCCTTTAAATCAAAAGTTAAAAAAACATTGTTCCCCCTTTTTCTTGGCATTTTCGTTATTTTCCTAAATAAACTTGATTATTTTTTTAAAAGGGGGATAAACCCGCCTGATTTTCCCCTTTTACTCCGTTAAAATTTCACTTAAACCCTGCGCCATGATATGAGGGAGTGGGAAAAGGGGCGGGGCGGGTCCGGAAATTGAGGGGGTCTGAGTAGGAGCGGAAACTTTGGCCCTTTCCGATTTCCCCAAACCCGCATATAACAAAAGGGTCTTTTATGCATAAGAAAAAAAGGGAAAATAAACCCCAATCCGATATTAGGGGAAAAATTTCCCCCCCTTTTCCACAAATTGTGATTTCCTTATATGTTTGTTCTTCCAAACAGTGTATATGTTTGGGGGGGACTCCCCCAAAATGGACCTTCAAACAGGAGGCTGGGAAAAACCCCTCTGAAAAAATTTTTTTCAATTTTTTTTAAACCTTCCCTCCTCTGTTTTAAAATTTGGGTTTTTTCCCACCCCAGCTAGGGTTTTTTGGGGGAACCCCCAAAAGGGGTTTTATTAAAAAAGGCTTTTTTCCCTTGGTTTTCACTTTAAAAAGGGCTTTAGGGGCTGTGTTTTACAATGTTTGTTTTAAAAATTTTGTTAAAAGTGTTCCCGGTTTTTTGCCGGGGCCCCCTTTTAAAAAAAAGGGGGTTTTGGAAATTTAACCCCCGTTTAAAAGGGTTTTGCATTTGGGTAATTTATTCTTTATTTTTTTTCCCCCTTCCTGCACCCCTTTTCTCCCCCTTCCCCGCTTCTTGGTTTTTCCTTTTCCCCTTTGGGGGCGTGTTGGTTAAGAATTTAATTTTTTTTGAATTTGCCCAAATTAAAACCCCCTTTTTTTGGACACCAGTTTTAAAAAGGAAAATTTTACTTCCCCCCCCCCAGGGCCTTTCCCCTTCCCCTTTAGTCAAAGGGGGAAAGGTCTTTTATGTTTAGCCGGATTTAAGTAACTTTGTTTAAAACCCTTGGGCTTCCCCGGGCACCAAAAAGGCCTGGTTTAAATGGGGGGCCCTTGGCAGGAAACAAACCGGTGGGAATTTTATTTCTCCCTTTAAATTTAATTTTTTTGGAATTTTTCCTTTTTTAGGGTTTTTTTTTAAAAATTTTGACTTAAAAATTCTAAGGGGAGTTCGCTTTTTAGTAAATCCTAAAAAGAAAGGGATTTTAAATTTTCCCGACCAGACTGAGGAAAACATAGTTTCCCCGATCGGGGATCCCCGAAAAGGGGTGAGGGTTAAATTAAAAGATCCTTAAGGAAAATTTTTAATCCCAACCCATGTAAAAACAAACTTTTCCTTTCCAAAACATTAAAAAAGGTTGGCAGTTTTACCAATTTTTCAACCCTTTTTACTTTTTAAAACCCAATTTTTCTTTAGTGGGTTCACAAATTTTTTAGGGTTTTAATTATGGGGGGGGGGGGGGGGAGGTAATGTTTTAGGGGCCCGGGAAGGGGTGGGAATTTTTTAAAGGGATATTGTTAAAGAGGGGGATTAAGGGGGGGTTGTGGAGGGATAGGGGTAGAAGAAGGGGGGAAAAGGGAAAAGGGATTTTTGGGGGCCGAAAAAGTTTTTAAATTTTTTTTGGGAAAGGGGAGGGGGGCCCCCCGGGGAAAAGGGGGAATGGATTATTTTAGGAAGTAAAATTAGGGTTTTTTTTTGTTTTATAATTTGGGGGCTTTCCGGGGGGGGCTTTGGAAAGTCAGGCGGGGGTTCCCTTCCCTTTGTAACCCCGGGGGATGAAAAAATGATCATGGGTTTTGGTTCCCCCTTAAGAGGGGTTGGAAAATTGTACTTTTTGGTCTTTTCCCCCTTTTTTACCATTTTGTTTACAAATTATTGGCCCTTTTTAAACCCCCCGTTTTTGCTCCTTTTTTTTGCTCCCAGCCATTTTTGGTTTTTTGATTGGGACCAACATTGTTTTTTTCCCTAAATAATAAAAGGGTTATTAAAAATTGAATGTTTTTTGTTTCATTTTTAAGGGAAGTAAAGGCCTCAAGTAAACCTGTAAAAATTATATTTGTAGTTCTCATTGAAATTTAAAAAAATTTAACCCCCTTTTAAATTAATTTTTTCGTTTTTTTACGGAAGAAGACTAGACGAGGCCCACATAATTTAAATTTTAATGGGGGATTTTGCTTTAAAATCACTTTTTTTTTCCCCAGGCCCCCTTAAAAGGGGAAACCCGTCAGGGGGGGTTTAAGCTGTCCTGTTGTTGGGTATATAGGGTTTATTTGATAGAGGAATATGAGCTCTGTGATTCTAGGGGGTTTTATGTAGAGGAAAAATGCCAAGCCCCTTTTTGATACAGTTAGGAAATAATTTTAAACCCCCTTTCTTATTGTGGAAGTTTGCCCCCCTGACAAAGACATGAACAGCTAAAAAATTTTAAAAGGTAGGTTAATTTTAACATTGAAAGGTAAAATGTCCAAAATAAAATCCAGTAAATCACATTGTATAAATTATATAAATGTATTTGTGTTTTGCTGAGAGAAATATTTATTTGATCCTCTACCAACCATTAAGAGTTCTGGCTCCTACAGCTCCTAATCAACTCATCACATGCATTAAAGGCAGCTGTCTTAAATCGTCACCTTTATAAAAGACTCCTGTACACATACTTAATTAATCAGTCAGACTCTAACCTCTACAACATGGGCAAGACCAAAGAGCTTTCTAATGATGTCAGAGACAAGATCTCATAGTGATCTAAAGGCAGCTGGGACCTCGATCAACAAGAAAACCACTGGTAACACATTATGCCGTACTGGTTTAAAATACTGCAATGTCCGCAAGGTCCCCCTGCTCAAGAAGCCACATGTGCAGGCCCGTCTGATGATTGCCAATGAACACCTGGATGATTCTGTGAGTGATTGGGAGAAGGTGCTGTGGTCGGAGGAGACAAAAATTGAGCTCTTTTGCATTAACTCAACTTGTCGTGTTTGGAGGAAGAGAAATGCTGCCTATGACCCAAAGAATATTGTCCCCACTGTCAAACATGGAGGTGGAAACATTTGGGGGTGTTTGTCTGTTAAGGGCACAGGACAACTTCACCGCATCAATGGGAGAATGGATTGAGCCATGTACTGTAAATTCCTGAGTGACAACGTCCTTCCCTCTGCCAGGACATTAAAATGGGTCATGGCTGGCTTTTCCAGCAAGACAATGACCCAAAACATACAGCCAAGGCAACAAAGGAGTGGCTCAAAAAGAGGCACATTAAGGTCATGGAGGGGCCTAGCCAGTCTCCAGACCTTAGTCCCATAGAAAGCTTACGGAGGGATTTGTTTACTTTAGTTCTGAAGCTTCTGTGGACTTTAGATAAACATCTCCTGCTCTCAGAGTAATTAACAGACATTTAAATATGTAGCTGATATGCTAATCACTTCCATACAGCCAGGCTCAACCTGACCAGGAAGAGACAGGATGCATGAATGAAAGGTGCTTTTGGCTCTGTTAAACAGCGTAGAGAGACAACCCCTTTAAAGTGGGAGATGCAGGTTTGTTTAGCTCTCACTGTAGCTCTGCTCAGATCAGTTTGGTTGAGCTTTAAACATTCCTAGCTTCAAAACAAAAGCCGGATCACAGCTATAGCCACAATATAGCCCAACAATTTTGCCCCTGATTTTCGATCTGTCATACATTTCACCTTTTTTCATTATTTTCATGTCTGTAAATAATAAAATAATAATGCTATAATAATAATAGTAATACCATACTACATTTATATTCTTTTTTTGTTTTCAGCAGACCTGCAAAACATGCAAGCAGATGAACAGCCAGAAACCAAAATCATCTTATGCATTCAGTCATCTTTTATTGAAGTAGAAGATAATGAGGTCAGTGTTTTTTTTTTCAATGACCTGTATTATGTTGTAGCTACAGTCTGTTCTACAATCTACTGCTGCAGTCAATAATTCTTCTATTTCTTATTGGAAACAGACAACAAATTTTCCGTTAAAGACACACAGGCCAAGCCGACCAATTGTTATGCAGATTACTATGCAGACACTTATCTAGCAATGAATGGATACAGATTTCAGCTATGCAGACACAACATTATGGGCCACGTGTATGAAATCTGTTTAGGTCTAAAACGCTCTTTGTTGCTCATAGTAATCAGGGCGCCCCTTTAATTTTTCCAGAGCAGTATATGAAGTGAAGGGGACAACAAAGAGAGTTTTAGACCAAGACAGTTTTCATACATGTGGCCCTATAACTGCAGCTCTGGACTATAACCAGATTTTTTGTTTGACATATATTTTTTAAAACCTGTGTGAACATTCCCATAAGCCACATCCATGGGTGGTGAACTGGTTGACCACCTGCAACCATATATATATATATATATACATGTTGGTCAAATGTTTGCGCGTTGTAAATATGAGAATATGAAGTCAAATGTTTGCAGGTAGTAAATTCAAGAATATGAAGTTAGGTACACTCAACGCATTTTTTAATTATTGTGTTTTTGCTTTGTTGGTAATTTTACCTATAAGCACTATGCTCTTGATGTGGTGCTTTCAAGGGCACCATCTACAAACCTGACTTTTAATGAAAACTACACCAAAACTCTAAGGCAGTGTTCACACGGCTTATTCAATCCGTAATTGCGGGACGGATTTCGTCAGCAGATACGTCTTGAATAAGGGGCGGGGGCGCGCTGCTTGCCGGCCCCATAGACAATGCATTGTTTACGCCGCGTACACGCCGTAAATAATGTGCATGTCACTTTCTCCCCTCGCGGTGGATTCGCCGAGCGGGGATGAGCGACGGAATCCACAGTTCTCTATGAGTGCATTGTATTACCGTAATGACTGCAACGGTTTGGTGCCGTACTGCAGCGCAAATCCGGGGCGCAGTAGGGATCCATTCCGCGCACAAATACGCCGTAAGGCCTAAGGCTATGGCTACACTGCATCAGACAAAAAACGTCCGAAAGTGTTTTGTGCAAAAACTGTGGTCGCTTCTCTTTTGTTTAACGCCACCCATACAGTGGAGTGTATAGGAAAACGCAGAGAAAACCAAAAGCGCCAGCGTGTTATACCGCATGGTGTGTCATACGTCGGCGCCAGAAGACGAGCGGAGAAAAGACGAGCTGTGGAGACTACGACTCGTCTTTTCTATTGCAGTCTATGGGGCCGCACCAACGATCGTTTTTTCACCACTTTTACATTCCTAAAAGCGCTGAAAATACGATCGTAAAACTGTGCAGTGGAGACACAGCCTAAGTGTGCCAATATGACATGTAATTCTCAAGGTCTTTTGGTGAAATTTTTACTAACAAACAAACAAGTAAAGAAGGGATAACGTAGGTTGGAACATAAAAAGTTACGAAGGAGACTTGAACATGAACACCCCAATTTTAATTCCCTAATAGAGTAAATAAATATGGGTTTGTAACTAAATAACCCTTCAATCTGAGTTCACGGCAAATGTTGCTTAATTGTGATGTCATACAAAAAGTGTAAGGCTATGTTCACACGACCAAATTTCGGCGCGCATTTCGCTTCGTATTTGCACTCTAATATGGGCGAGATGCGTGCCGAAATTGCGATAATCCAAAGTTCTCATAGAGAACTATGGATTACGCCTCCTCTCCGCGCTCGTACAATACGCTCGTATTGTACGCGCGGGGAGATAAGTGACATGTCAATTACTTGCAGTGAATATGCGCCACGAGTAATGACTGTCAATGGGGCCGGCGGGCTAACGGCACCTCTGCACCGCCGGAGTACGCGCGTATCAGCGCGACTCCCAAACACCTAGCTTAATTGTGGCCGTACAGTATGTGCCACAATTACGCCGTGTGAACATAGCCTAAGGGTATGTGTAAGTGTAAGGATTACAAGAGGAAATTTTCCATGTGTAATCCATGCGGATTCTGCTTGTAAAATCCATGTCATTGTAAGTAGTTTTCAGACAAAAATGTAGATGAGGATTTGGATGTGGATTTCACAGGTGGATTGCTGTCAGAAATTAATAGAAAAGTGCTAATCATCTTATTGGTGCAAGAGACACCATGAGATGTGTAGAAGTCCACTCAGTAGTCACTACCCATGCTCCCTGTCGTTATTTTGTATGCATTCACACTAGTTGTATTTTATTTCTGTGCTGCAAAGTCCTAACTGACTCTTACTGACATTACAGACACCAGCATGAACACTCATCTCAGAGATCCATTTCTCTACATCCATGTCCATAAGCCGGTAGCTTCTGGGTAGCATGGCTCTGGGATGCTTCCTTCTCAAAGTTGGTCAAAGGACCTGCCAAAACCCACCCACTATAGGTGGGATCAATAGTACATCACAGATCACCAATGGAGGTATTTGGTTGGGATCCGCATCAAAATCTACATGCAGTACACGTTCAAATGTACTGCCTGATGATTTTAGCCTTCCCATTGATTTCAATAGTAAATTTTCTCGCACATTCTCTGCTGAATCTACCTGAAGAGTATACGTATTTATTTAATTTTTTGTCTGCTCATACAATTTCAAAGCCGTGCACCGACGAAGCGGATTTTCTATTGAAGTCCATGGGAACAGTTTTCTTTTAGTTTTAGTTTTCTTTTAGTTTTTAACGAGGATTTTAAGGTGGAAGTTCTTGTCGAAGAACATTGTGTAAACTTACCCTAAAGCTTGTTCATGTATTTTGTTTTTTTGCAAATTATCCTTACTTTAGCATACTCTGTGCACTAGTACTGTACAAAAACAAATGGAAACTCTGTTTCCTGTAAACAAGACCTAATGGGAAAAGTACAAATGTTACTGGGAAAAGTACAAATGTTACAGTAGAACATGTACTTTACAGCACTGGATCTAACATATGTTTTACTTACTTGTAGGACCCTCTTCCATCCACGCCTGACCAGCAGTAAGTTTTTGCAGGTTCTATGTAAATCAAATGTGTAAGATGGTTGTGCAAATAGTGTAACATAGTACAGTGCTTTGCAAAAGTGTTTAGGTCCTTGACTGCTTTATAAAAAAATAATTGCCACACTGGAAATTTATTTTCTGAAATATGTTTGTAAAAAAAGGAAGTTTTCTTTTGTTTTAGCATGAAGCGAAACTTCCAAAGCTTCTTTATTCTTATTAAATAGGTGTAATCCACATCTGCATCCACAGCAAAATCTGCTGCACGAAATTAAAAATCTGGATATGCTACATATTTACTGTGTATAAAAATCTATCATGTAAACAACCCCTCAGAATGGTCTCTATAATAAAACTGTATATGTCCGAAATAAAATGATAAGACTCACGAAGTTCTACCGATGTGTATATAAAATGACCAATAATATGGGGGTAACGAAAATAAACAAAAATGAATTCAATGAGTTCATTTTTATTTGTTTATTTTCGTTACCCCCATATTATTGTTCATTTTATATACACATCGGTACAACTTTGTGAGTCTGATCATTTGATTTCGGCCATGTACAGTTTTATTATAGATTGCATTAGAAAACCCATAAGAGCGTCGTTCGCTCTCCCATTGGCCCAAATAACCGCGCCTCTTTTAACTTAGCCAATCACAAACAGAGCTCGCTCTGCATTTCTTTTCCCCATAGAACTCTATGAGAAGGTAGCTCAGCCGCTGATTGGCTAAGCTGGACGAGCCTCTCTTCCCCCAACCAATCACAGTACTAGAATATTTCCCATAGACAGTAATAACTTTTAGGGTGCCCTTCTGTCGCGCCCTTCTTGCTCCACTCAAAATAGATGCACTACATATGATTGGTGGATTCATATCTGCCGCCTGGTCTCAACCAATCAGCTCTTTTCTGCCTTTTTTACTGTATTTTAAACTGTCCGCCTTTTCATTTGATTGGTCTATACTTCTCCATAGGTTATAATGGTTCACTGTCGCTCCTATTCTGATTGGCTGGTTCCTGCCGACCAATGAGAAGAGCTTACAGAATTTGAATTACTGTATTTCCCGGAAATTTTCTATATCCCAATTCCTGATTTTGTGCCGTTATTGATTTTTTGTTAGTGATTTTATTTATGTATTGTTTTAGAAGGTTTGAGCTCTTTTTCAGAGAATGTTTGACACCTAATAAAAAAGATTTTTGATTCATACTCCATGCCGCACGGAGCTGAGAGCTGAGATTTATTTCTTGAGCGATCTTATATATTTTCCCTTTGATTTTTAATGATCCACTTTTTCAATACATTTAATCGCTTTTAGAAAGTTTTGATTTTTCACTTCATTCATTCATTTGAAAGACAACTCTTTTTGTGATTCACTAACATGTTTAATGATTTTTCGCTCATTTCCAGCCTGTCTCGAATCGGAATACATGTCAGGCGCAGTCCTTCTGCGCCAAAGTCCCGCACTGCGCCCCACACATTGGCGAGGCGCAGGGGACTTTACACCGCATGTATGAGCGCACCTCGGGCGCCGACATACATGAGGCGCAGATTTCACTTTAAATCGGGCGAAAACGTGCGCTCCGATGCCTCGAGCTTCATACATGTCGCCCAAAGTTTTTATGTGGACCTAATTAATAATGATAATAAACTCTATCTGTTCATGTGTCTTGGTTTGCATTTTTGGTGCATGTTTTAACATGAACTCCACACTACAAACAGTGCATGTTATTGGGGTGTGTAGAACCAGGTTTGAGAGCATTTTAAATTTTAAATTACTACAGATTTTCTTATACTGTGGACTTTTTTGAACAAATTGTATGATAGTTTTGACTGTATTCCCATCTCACATATGTCATAAGTACGGTAGATGGGCGATCGGCTCTCAATTCTGAGTCTTAACATTTAGGGACCCGTTGCCGAGATGGGAACCACACCTATCAGACTTTGATGACATATCCGAGAAAAATGTCATCAAAGTCTATGGTGGGAACACCTCTTTAAGCAAATGCAGCAGTGTGTGGTGTGGTCTTGCTCATTTTGACCTGTGCAAAGCAAAATGCCAAAATTGCATAATTATTTCAACCATTATTTTATCAATTGTTATTTTAGACCCAGCATGAGTTCAGGCGCAAGTTCAGAAGAGAGTGATTCTATACTGAGTCCAAAAGTGAAAGACGTTTTCTCTCTTAGTGAGTCTTCTATGTTATGTTTGTTTCTATGGGTAATAGATGTTTTGTTTTTGGTTAAAGCTGGTTTATGGATATTAAGGCTTCTATTCAACTGCTGCATGCTCAAAGTTTTATCACTCCATATCTATCTAAGGCTGCGTTCACATTTCGAAAATACAGTCTGTCAAATGTATTTCATTGAAAACCATAAAACGGTGTTCAGATGTATATTACTGAGTACCCATAATGCAAAACAGTCATTGAGGTCTGAATGGCAAGTAAATCCTCACACCGACCAATTTATTGGTTCCTCTCCTCAAGGAGAGGTTTTTCCCCTTTCGAAGCCACTCTTGCCTCTCACCCAGCCAACCAGTAAGTTCTACGCTGCACTGACTAGGAGAAAATACCCCAAAACAGCTGTCTGTAGTTGGACTTAACTGGTTTGGCTCAAATCCCTTTCACATTGCTAGGCTCCTGCGAGCTACATGTGAACTGAGGATAGCTACATCCAATAGAGTGCGCTGTGGAGCTCCTCAGCTCTTTTCCCATAAGCCTTTGCTTTATGAGTACCCATAGAGTTCAGTAAACCAAGTATAGTCAAATAGAGGTTAGTTGTGATTACATTTAGTCTCCTTAACGTAAGTATTTGTTTTATCTGTGGGGCACAGTAGCGTAGCTACCATTATTATGTTGTTCTGTCCAACAAAATGTATAGCAATATATTTAAAAAAAAAAAAAAAAAAAAATTGGGGTGAATTGGTAAAACTTTTTTTTACATTTTAGATAAAAAATCTACAATAAAAAACCCCCAAAATGTTTATAAATGGTGTTTATAAATGGATAAAAATATAAAGCAGCATATTAAACATATATGTAAAAAAAAAGGTATAGATGTTTGACTTAGAGGAGTTGTTGCACACAGAAAACTTTTTATACTGTTTTATAGTTAAATCTAGCCCTTATACTGCTTCATACTTGAACTCACATTAATGGGGTTGTCCAGCCAGATGTAAAGTTTGGCTATGTTTAGCATTCAAACTGACTACACATGCTAATGTACTTTTAATATGATAGCTGCATCAATGTCCTATTGTCCTTGCCACTTAAGCTTCACATTCGGGTTTGTTTGGACACAGGATTTGAATGTCAAGCACAGAAACAGAACTTATCTGGCAGGACATTCCCTTTAAAATAAATGCGTTCTGCATGTTGAACGAGTCACATCATTATGTCTACCAACTTCTACTTTTAACATACACTTTGCTCATTAAGAAAGTCATGTGCGGTGCACTGGCTTGGTGGGTATGTAAAGTTAAAGCTTAAAATTATTTATGGCAGTATCAGAATTGGACTCCACTGATTGGCAACGGGTTGCCTTTTCCTATGAGTCAATGTTTTCTGCTTCATTGAATGGATGGATATTAGTATGTCAGACAAGAAACAAATAACAAGCACCCTGCAACCATTTCTCGAAGGGCACAAGCTGGTGATAACCGTGTTATCGTCCTGGGAATGATTGTGTTACATACTCTGGAAGGCACTCGATTTGGGTAGGATCATGTACCCCCATACATGCTGATTATCATCTCTGGGGCAGATGGGATCTTCCAGTAAGAAAATGCTACGTCACACAACTAGAAATGTCCAGCACTGGTTGGAAGAACATGACCGAGCCTTCCAAATACTAACCTGGCCTCCTAATTCCCCAGGCCAAAATAGATATAGAACCTGCAAACTAGTGAAACGTATCAAACTTTAATAATTTCAGTTAAAAGAAAGTGAGACATTAGTCACGTACTTATTACAGTGTGTCCATATTTCTGCAAGTTAGAAAAGATATACTCAGTATTTTAGTTGCGGCATAGCATCGTTCAGCTCAGTCAATGGCGCGACTCATCTGGCAGGAGTAGCAATGGAACGTCGACATCGGCGGACGGTGAAACTTGCGGACGTTTCGGGATAAGCTCCTCCCTTCCTCAAGCGCATAGCCCACAGGCACTGGTTCACTCTTAAATAGACAGATTAAAACCAATAGACAACTAGCCAAATAACAAGCCGACAATCCTAGTGTTTACAGGAAGACCCTCAGATTGAGATTCTCATTAAGCCCCTTTGGAGTTAATGCCTCCAAGGTTACTATCCTGTGCCGTGTAAACGGCCACTAAATGTGCAGCACAGATTTTTCATATTTGTTGTGCAATGATTTTTAGCTAGCTTATGCACCAGGAGTGGATACAAAAACATGACAAATACAAACACCCTTATATTTTTTATGTGATTCATTTTGTAATATGCCATTCAAAAAAGGAGCAGGTGCACATAAACAGACATCATTTTGTTTTCTTTTTACCAGGCTTTTTTTTTACTGTGGGCTGCTTTTTGTTGCCCCATGTAAATGAAAAAAAGGGAGGTGGGACAACTCCATTAATTTTATTTATATTATGTATTTCTTGACAAAGGTGGATTTCCAAAAAGAAAAAGGAAGTACAGCTCAGACAGGAAACCTAATAAGAAGGTAATTCAGTGTTAGCACTTTACAGAACTGAAATACTCTGCATTTATGATTTTATGGTATGAAAACATGTTAAAAGTATTTGCTTGTGTCCATTCTATCAGGATCAGTTTGTCTTTTATTTTTTATAAACAGGATCAGTTCTGAAGCATCCACCTGATGTAAACTACTGTACAGTACTGTCACAATTTGCACCGCGGTCTCTGCTCCAGACCATGGACGCGCTCGTGTTTCAGGCCCTCGCTCCGTTCGGTGCTCACATCTCCCCGCTCCTTCTCTGCTCTCCTCCTTTGTTCCTTGTCGGCGTGCGTGTACTCTTTCTTAGGGCATGTGCACGCTGGCTTTTTAAGATGTAAAGGGCCAGTGCACTGCTGACCACCTATTAGCTGCGTCCTGGGCCTCTATTAGGACATTTTCCCTTGTCTTCCCTGCCAGATTACTGGTGTTTGTTTCCTCAGCCTTAGTACCTTGTTCATGCTTTAGTAGTTTTCTGGTCTAACTCTTGGCTTGCGTTTACTGACTAGTCTCCGTCTGTCACCTACCTTGACATTCTTGCCTGTGACCAGATTACACCTCTGCTTGCTTCATCTGTACTTCGTTGACACCTTGGCTGTCACTGCAAGCAACCACATCAGGGATAGCGACCTGTGAGTTCCCTGCAGCCAAGTCCATCCCGCCGCGGCGGGCTCTAATGAATGCTGCAGGCTCTTTAGACTCCACTCCCTGGCGTGGTCTGCACCATCTCTTACAGTGACCCAAGGGATCCACCACCCGTTCCCATGACAAGTACCCATATAACACCAATACACATAGGCCATTGCTTCTCATTGTAACAAAGTGTATGGGATACCGTTATGGAAACTTTTTTTTTTTTTTTTGCAAAATCCTACTTTAGGCTGTTTACACGGCTTAAAATGGGACGTATTTCACCCAGTATTTTGTGCCGTACTGCGCTAAATACAGGGTGAAATACGTCCCATTCATCACGGTAATCCACAGGTCTCATAGAGAACTATGGATTACGTCTCCTCTCCCCGCTCGCACAATACGCCAAAGGGGGAGAGAAGTGACATGTCAATTATTCACGGCGCTTATACGCCGTGAATAATGAATTTCTGTGGGGCTGGCGGGCTGCCGCCCCCTCCCTAACCCCGCTCCAGAGCAAACGGCGTAATTGCGGGTGAAATACGTCCTGCAGTTATTGCCGTGTGAACCCTGCCTTACTGAGAAATGTACAATAGCACTGGACTATTCTCTTAACTCCCAAAGACTTCAGTGGAGAGATGTGCAATGCCGGTCATTTACGTTACTTCTTGAAGATATGCACTAAATGCTTAAGATAGAAATACCCCTTTAAAGAATACCTCTGATTATAAAACAACTTTCCACAAATCAACAGTACAAGCAAAAATAAGAAACTTCATTATATATCCTATTAGAAAAAATGTTTTGTTCTTCTCTTTTTCTTCACTGAGATCACAGGTTGAGGCTGTCTTTAGAAGTCTATGGAGATGGGAGGGGCAGAAAGTGAAAGCAGGAGACTCACAGCAGCATGGAGGACTTAGGGAGTAAGGAGAAGTGTAACACTGAAGTGAGATAAAGGCCTCATTCACACAGCTTATTTGGGCACGGATTGGCGCCGTACTCCGTGCCGGATTTGCGCTTCAGTACGGCGCCAATCCGTCGCTGTCATTACGGTAATCCACTGCTCTCATAGAGAACAGTGGAATCCGTCGCTCCTCCCCGCTCGGCAAATCCGCCGCGGGGGGAGACAGTGACATGCACATTATTTACGGCGCGGACGCGCCGTAAACAATGCATTGTCTATGGGGCCGGGAGCGGCGCCCCCGCCGCGCTCCGGCCCCGCCCCCGACCCCCCCATATTCACCGCGGATTTGTGAGCTCAATACGGCTCACAAATCCGTCGAGAATAAGCCGTGTGAACACGGCCAAAAACACTCCTTGTACAGTGAGCACCATCTGTGTGCATCTCACTGAATCTCCTTTTTCAAATAAGATATATTGCAAGGTTTCTTATGCTTCCTTGTACTGTTAATTTAGGAAAAGTTGTTTTATAATTTGAGGTACAACATGAGTCCATGCTTAAAAGGCAGATATAGGGCCTTTTTTTTATTTTATTTTTTTAAACTTGGTAGAATTTCAACAATCTCTGGTTCCTTGTTTGTTGTTATGCTGGTCAGCAAGTACCAAACGTGTTTGTAAATGGAATTCTTCTGGTTGTCAACAATGCTAAATATGTGTGTTAGCATACTACTGCCCATTTAAAATTAAAAAAAAGTTATACCTACCTCTCACCTCTCTTGGATCCAGCGCTGCGCCATCCACACTCTCTGCCAGCCTTCTGGTTTCTTCTGGTCTTCTCAATGGGACGTTACCACAGCAGGCGCTTAGTAGCTGCAGCGGTCACATACCACGGCCTGCCTTCACCATTTGGACAGCTCACTTTCAGACAGTGATATCAGGCAGTGGTTTGTGACCACTGCAACCAATTAGCAAATGCCACGGTGATGTTTGGAAGATGAAAAAAGAAACAGAAGACCTGTGGAGAGTGAGGACAGCGCAGCACTGGAGCTGAGGTGAGTATAACTTTTTCATTTTAAATGGGCACTGGTATGCTTAGAATTAAGTATTGGCTTAGCTTTTCTAGTACCTTATGCAGTTGCTTCATATGCACTCTCTGGCACCAAAACACTTTCTTCATTAGAGTTCTGTCTATTCCCTCCTACCAGCAATCAACACCACAATGCTTACTATATGTCATCATTGGTCTCTGTATGGTCCCGTATTTATGCCCAGCACCATGTGACCAGCAGGGTCTGATGAAACGGCAATTCACACTCAAGGACTAACAAATATGTGGTAACACACATCTCTTAATGGAAATACACATTTTGTGTAGGGAGTTAGTATATAGGTAAGGATTACCCCCTACAAGACTCTTTTGAGCTTGTATATTGTGGGGCAAGTAATAAAAAGAAGTAAAAAACACATTGCCGTACAATGTGATTTGAGGTCCAAGTTTTCCATTTCCATCTTGCTTTAGCTTATCTGACCCAAAGCTGATGGGTGCATTGAAATTTGCTTTTCTTCAGTGTGGCCTCAACATTTGTTATATACAGCTCTAGCCAAATAAGCAGCAATTTCTGGAATATTACCTGTGGCAACCAGGAGGGTGGTTAAAGGGGTTTCAGATATTGCACTGTTCAGCAGACCATATAGCTTAGTATAAATTGAACATATTTATTACTAAATTGGTGGCTCTCATTAATATCAGACGTCTTATAAAACTTTGGAAAACAAATAGAAAACCTGTGCATAGCTCTCTGCAGGAAATCCCATGGAGATTCATGGTCATGTCTATTCCTTTAGTGAGAGGAAGCCATAATACAAGGAGCCGGACGCACAGCTTTGCACACTAGCTTGAGAAAGCTTCGAAACATTTTAATATTGTATATTCGATCTTGTTCTTGTAATGACAGCTTGAAGAGATTCTGCAAACTTTCTCGTCACAGGATAAAGCAGCCTTATCTCAAGTGTATTCTGAGCTTGGGGGTAAGTGAAGACACTTTCACTTTGCTTTTTCAACAATCAGGGTATGTTCACACGGCTTATTTAGGGGTGCAATTGCGGGCGTATTTCGCCGCGTATTGTGCTTAATACGCAGCGAAATGCGCCCCGCAATTACGGTAATCCATAGCTCTCATAGAGAACCATGGATCGCGCCTCGTCTCCCTGCGCATACAATACGATCGTATTGTACGTGCAGAGAGGTAAGTGACATGTCAATTATTCGCGGCGATTGCGTGCCGCGAGTAATGTATGTCAATGGGGCCGCGACTCCCAAATCACCCGGCGTATTGCACCGCGTACTGTACGAGCCGCAATTATGCCGTGTGAATATACCCTGAGTCTCATAACGTTAGCATAATTAGAAAAAGGTCTGACTGTTGTTCTGCTGTTTACATTTTCTAAGAATGAATATGGTTTTATTTCCAGGATCTCACCAGAACCTAACTCTAGATACAGCTTCACCCCAGGACAAACAAAATGTAAGTTGTGGGGGGTTGCCTCAGCTTTGTTGGGATAATATATGGAATATAGCAAGTCCAGAGTTGTATGTAGTGCGCACCTGTGGAATACAATTGTCACTCAATAGATAAAATTGGAAAGTTGATCTACAAAAGTTTTCATGTACTTTAGCCCCTGCCTTCCCAGGATCCTGAAGAAAATCTTGTCTTCAACATTGAAAGTTATTCACAGCTTCCATCAGCTTCTTCTTGTCATGGTGTCAGCAGGGGAGTATGGAGCAGGCTCAACTCCTGAGCCCAGTCCACAGTGGATACCAGGTGACTACTAGAGCTGATACTAGCCATTAGTGACTCGGATCAGAGAAAACTCAGATCCCAAATATTTAGCTAATTAGGTCCCAAGCTTCTAAACTAATAGACAGAAAGGGGAGGCCTTTTTGTTACCTGATTACACAACACTCCCAGACCTATCCCCAGGTCTGCCATGGTTGTGCTTCTATTACAAATTAGTTAAAATGACAATGTAATACAATATGTAAGTATTGCAGTATAGTGTATAAGTAATCAAGCATCTGAAAATTACAATGGAATTAAAATAAAAAAAATTTAAAATAAAAACTCAACATTTCCTATAAATTTAATTACAGGCAGACACCGGGTAACGATCGGGATAGGGACTGTAGGTTTGTGCTTAAGTTGAATTTGTATGTAAGTCGGAACAGGTAGATTTATTACATGTAACCCCAGCACAAAAGTTTTTTTTTTTTTAATTTTGGGTAGTGCAGGGAAGGGTTTTTACATTTGTTTTGTGCCCCTATTAAGAAGATTTCACCTCAGTTTCACCTCATCTGCTGCTGTGGCATGCTGTAACTTGTCGTTCCACAGCTAATATCTACTGTGGAACATGGAATTGCAAGTGCCAGCAACTTTATACCACCTATATGTAAACATCCGTGATGGCAAAATGACATAATAACAAAATTTATTTTAGCAAAAATTTTGCTGTTAAAAAAAAAAAAAGTGAAAACAACTTTCTTAAAACAATTCTAATTGCATTAACATAAAGCCTAACATATCAGTAAAAAAGGCAGAAAAATTTGTAGTATAAGGGAGTGGTATAGTGTTTGTACCTGCATGAACTAAGAAGAAAGAAAACCATGGAGGAGGTTAAATGGCTCAGTCAGGAACTGGTTAAAAAAATTAAATAACTGGTAATGCCACGTCCATTTAATTCTGAAATATTAATATATCATGGTACTTATGTGATGTGGTGGACACCATGAAAGGAAAATGGAATGTGAGAATTACATTGTTCTGGTGACCTCAAGTCCCATTAAAAAAAAGTAATAAAAATAATAAAAAATGTTCATTTATCCAAAAATGACACCATTAAAAAAAATCCCCCACATAGCTCCAGTTATGAAAATAGTACTTGATTACAGAATATGGTAATGCACATCAAAGTGTGGTGTCACCGGAATCGTACCAACCCACGGAAATGTAATGTGTAACTTATACCCCTGTATTGTTTAATTATCTTAATTAAACAACATATATGTACTTTAATTGCAAAAAACAAGATCTTATACAACTATGTCAGTGAAAAAAACATAGATTTTCAAATACAGTTAAGGACAATAATCATTACCCGACTATGGATCCAGAACTGTTGGGGTAATACAGAAATACAGCCTAATTAATACAATTATAAAATTGTTTTGGGCTTATATGTCTTCATTAGTACAAGAGATGGAAGCCAACTGGTTCTGTTTGTATTAAACCATACATCATACATGTGGCAGCTCTGAATGAATAGCTGGCCACCAAAAACATAAATGAATTTTAATGTGTTTTCCCACGGTCTTGGAATGAGGAGAAAGGGGTTGTCTCGTTGCATAGATATTTTTTTTAATGTGATCATCGTGGGTGATCCGTCCATGAGAAAACTGAGCCAACTGTGCATTATCCCTGAAATGTTGTCTTACATGGTTGCAATTCAGATAAATGGCTTTCTGTGTGAGATGCAGGTGATTTAAAGGGGATGTCTCCTATGCTGTTTCACAGAGTCACAGGCAACTTCAGACTCCTAATTCCTGATCAGGTTATAGGTGGTTCTATAGCAGTGATTGGTAAATTAGCTCTGCTAATCCTAGCTGATTCTGTTACAGTGACCTGAGTGCAGGAGGTTTGTAAACTGTGGTGTATAAGGCTACAGAGCTCTTAAGGGTTAAAGCTTGTAAGTAAATAATGCAAAGAAGCTCAAGATAAGAAACAAAGCAGGGAGTGAGTCATCATCCTGACCACTTCTGCAGCCTGAGAGCAGAGAGAGGTGGCCGGTAACTAGGGAATCTTGTTCGCAAAATCAGGAGATCAGATCTGCTCCTAACTCTGAAAAGAAGCAAAATCAGAAACGCAATGTATTTGGTAATAGTCTTAATTTACATTTGCCTACATATTTAACCCCTTAACGAAATTGGATGTATGAGTACGTCTTGATACCGGTAAAGGACTTCGATCCCACTACATAGCCACCAGATGTTAGCTGTTAACTGCAGCAAACACTCGGCGGTTACAGTGCGGGAGGGCACCGCTGCCATCTTGTGCTGTTTAACCCCTTAAACACCGCAGCAAAGACGGCATCTAAATTAATGAGAAACTGTGCCACGCACCATTCCTCACTGTGATCGGTACATCAGCGGGAGAATGTTGTGTCCCGATCGGTGAACATGGCAGCTGGAAGCCTTGTGAAGGCTTCCATCGCCGCCATGTTTTCGATTTCCCCACTTCCGACCCCAGGCAGGAAGTGGGGAAACCGCCATATTGGTACACACTAATACATTGTCTATACAATAAATTAGGCTGTATAAATGATCGAGCCCCTTCGTGGTGAAGCGCCTTAGGGGGACTCAAAGTTAAAGTATATAAAAGAAAAATTAATAGTTCGGATCACCCCAATTTTGCCATTTTACAAATAAAAAAAATAAAATAATAAAAAGTTACCGTATATACTCGAGTATAAGCCGACCCGAGTTTAAGCCGAGGTACCTACTTTTGCCACAAAAAACGGGAAAGCTTATTGACTCGAGTATAAGCCGAGGGTGGAAAATGCAGCGGCTACTGGTAAATATCAAAAATAAAAATGGATACCAATAAAATTACATAGGCAGTTTAATGTCCCCCATAGGCAGTTTAATGTCCCCCACAGGCAGTTATAGGCAGGTATATGTCCCCCACAGGCAGTTATAGGCAGGTATATGTCCCCCACAGGCAGTTATAGGCAGGTTTATGTCCCCCACAGGCAGTTATAGGCAGGTTTATGTCCCCCATAGGCAGTTATAAGCAAGTTTATGTCCCCCATAGGCAGGTTATAGGCAGGTTTATGTCCCCCATAGGCAGTTACATGTCCTTATAGGAAGGTAATAGGCAGGTTATAGGTAGGTATATGTTCTAATAGGCTGGGTATAGGCTGGTATAGGTAGGGTATAGGCTGGGTATAGGCTGGGTATAGGTAGGGTATAGGCTAGGTATAGGCTAGTATAGGCTGGGTATAGGCAGGCATAGGCTAGGTATAGGTAGGGTATAGGCTTGGTATAGGCTAGTATAGGCTGGGTATAGGCATGCATAGGCTAGGTATAGGCTAGGTATAGGCTGGTAATAGGCAGGTATAGTCTGGTATAGGCAGGTATAGTCTGGTATAGGCTAGGTATAGGCTAGGTATAGTCAGGTATAGTCAGGTATAGTCAGGTATAGTCAGGTATAGTCAGGTATAGGCTGGTATAGTCAGGTATAGGCTGGTATAGTCCGGTATAGGCTAGGTATAGACTGGTATAGGCTAGGTATAGGCAGGTATAGTCAGGTAATAAAAAAACAAACACTTACCTGACTCCCTCGCCGCTCCGCCTCCTCGCTGTCCGGCCTCCCGCGCGCTGTCCTCCATCTTCTCGGCACAGGCGGGTGATTCATCAGGCCGCGCACGCAGCGTGATCTCACATGCTGCCTGTGCCAGAAACTCCAGACGGCACAGTCCGGAGTCCACTGCGGAGCATTGAGTGCTCGCTCTCTGCCCCGCAGTGGTATCTTCCCCTCTATGCGCTCCGGAGGAGTCGCATATAGGGGAAGAGATCGCCGACAGCGACGGGCCACGGCAGTGCCTGTCGCTGTCAGCTGTACTCGGCATTCTGCTATATGCGCTCCCTGAGGAGTCGCATGTAGCAGAAGTGTCCCTGCCGGCGCACGGGCCATCGCAGCGCCCGAGCGCCGACAGTGACTCGAGTATAAGCCGAGGTAGAGTTTTTCAGCTCATTTTTTGGGCTGAAAAACTCGGCTTATACTCGATTATATACGGTACATATTTGGTATCACCGTGTCCAAATAAGTCTGATCTATTAAAATATATACATCATTTATCCTGTACGTTGAACGAAGAAACGTAGAAGAAAAAAAATTCCAAACGCCAAACTTGCGGTTTTTTTGGGTCATTTCATGTCCTATAAAAATAGGAATAAATAAATCAAAAAAGTTGCATGCATTTCAAACTGCTAGCAATAAAAAGTACACTTCAGCCCGCAAAAAATGCACCCTTGCTCAAGTCTATAGGTGTTAGTATAAAAAAGTTATTGGTGGCAGAAAATGGCACTGCAAATTTCAAGACTAGAAAATGTTTGAAATTTTTTTTACGGTACCAAAACATAACGGGAACCCTACATGTTTGGTATTGTCGGATGCGTATCAACCTGTAGAATACAGATAACACATAATTTTTACCAAAGATTGATCGCCGTAAAAGCAAAACACCCGCCAACATGGCGCAAGTACGTTTTATTTCACATTTTGCCCCACTTAGAATTTTTTAGCGGCTACCCAGTATATTCTATGCTAATATGAATAACATCATTACAAAGTACATCTTTTCCCGCAAAATAAAAGCCCTCATATGTCTATGTAGGTGGAAAAATAAAAAAGTAATAGCTCTGGGAAGGCGAAGAGGAAAAAACAAGTGTGACAAAAAAAGGCTCCGTCAGGAAAGGGTTAAAGGGGTTGTTTCACTACATCGATTCATCTTACCTCAGTCCTGTTTTCTTGGTTTCATTATGAATTCAGGGGCGTGTTTACTGGCTTCTACTAGGCTGCAGTAGAAGCCAGGTCTGTAGCTATAGCAACCAGTGCTGGCAGCCTATAAGAATAGCTCAAACAGTCTGTAGCTATAGCGACCTGAGGAGCTGATGCAGCCCATACAAGAGGGGATATCTAGGAATAGGTAGGACACTGTTAATGGACATATATTGCAAAGTGACTTGTTTTTGCAAGATCTTTAACATTAAAAGCAACCCTTGTAGTGTGAGACAACCCCTTTAAGGTTAATCAATAAAACGGGGATACCCCAATAAGATTGTCAGAAGATGAAAGCTTCTTCTTGACAGGACATCTTTCATCTCGCTCAGACAGGAAGAGGGAGTGGGGGTTTCTGAATAGGGAATCCCCATCTATTGTGTCCACATGCTGTATTAGGGAACATGGATAGGGGTTGTCCTAAGGCAATATCACTCTAGTTCCCTTGCTTATATTAATGCTGTAACTGACCTTGATAATTCTTCTTGGTTTTTTTGATGTTCTAAATTGCTTGACTCAAGGGGCCTCCTCGCCTTTTGTTGTTTTCTTTCAGGAGGCAGTGACTACAGAAGATGTTCTGGATACTGATGTCACTGATATATCCACATGTTCAGACAATGATAATACAGACAAGACTCCAGAGAGACTGCCTGGCATTGATGTGCTTGTTACTCCCTCAAGATTCTCTACCAAAGAAAAACAAGTCACAGAAGAACAACCTCTGAGCTCAGCAGATGAGGAGATACCAGACAAAGCATCAGCTGGTGCTACTAAAAGGAACAAACCAACAATAAACTATGTGGTTTCTAAGCTCCGTAGCAAATTACCTGCACGGTCTACATCCAGCGAGATAGTAGGCAAACCATGTATGATGACAAATGATGCATCTTCATGCTCAGATGATAGCACAGATACATCCGACACACAGTCACCTGGATGTTCTAATGGTACAATAAGGCCAACAGTGCAGCCTATGGCCCCAGCTACTGGGAATAGTGTGGCACATGCTGCAGGTTTGTCTAATGATATCCGGCTGCCCACTCCGCAGATACACTCCACTTACAATAAGGAAAAGTTATCCTCACAACCTAGAAACTGTACAAATACTGGTAAATCTGCAAGGCCTCATACATCAGTAGCATGTGCTGTAGACTTGTCTAATGGACAACCAGGTGATGACCTTGGAGCTCAAGGAACATCAGAGACACATCCTTCAGGGAGTCCTCCTGTGACAGAACCTGAACCACCTTTCTGCCCCCCACTTACACTACAGAAAGATGGCAACAAGACAGTAGTGTCTAATCGTGTCAGTAATGTCACCCTAGAGAATATGGAACTTGATGTGTCAGCATCTCTGCGCTCTGATAGAGAAATCCTTCCTGTGGCAGGTCCCAGTAATGTTAAAACATTGCAGAACGAAAAAGGGCGAAAAAAAGGAACCATATCTGATTTTGTTAGTGCTGAGCAGATATCGACGATCTCAAGGAATCTTTTCACAGGTGCGTGACTTTTTGTTTTCCAGTACATGGCGGTCCAACCCTGATCAAAATGACTATATACAAACTTAGTATTAGTCCATGTTTAATGAGCCAGTGTTACATAGTTACATAGTTTGCAAGGCCGAAAAAAGACAAGACGTCCATCCAGTTCAGCCCATTCTGCTAAAGTGTTGATCCAGAGGAAGGCAAAAAACCCCAATGAGGCAGGAGCCAATTGTCCTCATTTTAGGGAAATTCCTTCCCGACTCCAATCTGGCAATCAGAATAAATCCCTGGATCAACGAACCTCTCCAGTATATCCATTGGTATCACTATAGAACCTGGTCTATAATATTTATTACGCTCCAGAAATGCATCCAACCCCTTTTGGAACTCTGTTAGTAAATTCACCATGACAAGTTGTTCTGGCAGAGAGTTCCACAGTTTCACTGCTCTTACAGTAAAGAATCCCTTTTTATGTTTATGTAGAAACTTTCTTTCCTCAAGACGTAGAGGACGCCCCCTTGTTCTGGATACAGTCCTGGGTATGAATAGATCTTGAGAGAGATCTCGATATTGACCTTTAATATATTTAAACATCTTTATTATGTCCCCCCAGAAGCCGTCTTTTCTCCAGTTGGTCACTGGTGCTAGTAACTTGGTCATAGTTTGTGTACAGTCCTCATTTTTTAATACATATGATATATTTTGAAGAGGTTTTTTTCAGGACAAACATGGTACAGGCAGCTGTACATGGCACTGGAGTTTTGTCCCACTTGCAGTTCTGCCTTCATTATTTACACAGATACAGCTCATCCATATCGGTGGCTGTGCCTGGCCAGTCCGAATCAAATGTCTATGTGGATGAGCTATTGGGCCTGTTAAACAATGGTGGAGAACTGGGCCACTACAAACATAGATCGTCTATCCCAGTGGTCTGCAAATTGCGGCTCTCCAGCTGTTTGGAAACCACAACTCCCATCGTGCATTTATATCATCTATATCAGTGGGCATGATGGGAATAATAGTTTCACAACAGCTGGGGAGCCGCAGTTTGCAGACCACTGGTCCATCCTAAGGGGTAGGTCATGGTCCTGAAAAACCCTTTTTAATTATAGTACTCCATGAACTCTGAAAATTCCAGTCTATGAAATATGTGAAAGAATCCCTGGGACTCAGTCTTGTATGCAAATTTGGGTTTGTGTTTATTTCACAATTAGAGGATATAAAGAATTTGGACATGGTGACCATACAGTATACAACGTTTCCGTCCTACCTGGACCTTAGTCATGGGTCACAATGAGTCGGGTTGGATGGACCAAAAGTGGAAACACAAGAATAAATATTCATAGCAGATGCCAATATAGCAAAGGAAGAGGGTATACCAAAGTTGGGAGAACCACAGTGGAGTAAAGTGGCTGTAGTCATCTGTAGTGTATGCTGGTACCATGGCCGCCATATTTTATGTGTGTTTGTATTTATTTAAAGCCTATATATTTTTCAATTTTTATTTCAGGGCCTGTCTCTCAAAGGTTAAAGACTATTGTTCCCCAGGTAACTATTACACTGCTAAAGGGTTTTCCATGACTTCCTTTTTTTAGTCAGCATTAGGTGCGGTCCTTAGTGTTTAAGTCTGGTCTAAGGACACCTACTGATTAACAGATCATTGAGATTTGCGTAACGAAAAATACATTGATCAAACAAGGCACAGCAACAGTAGCAAGCTCAATCTAAGGATAAACCATATATATATATATATGCTCGAGAGCTCCTTAACAGTGGTTTGTGCTACCGTATCTGAAAGATGGATATGATAGAGGAAGAGAAGCTGAGCTTCACTATGTAATGGTTTATATGGATTTGGAGCAGGATTTCTGAGAAAAAACACGAATAAGATCAGTGTATGTACAGAGCAAATTGCCAATCACTGTATGCACATTCACTTTCTCTTTTAGAATTTCCCCTACTTATTACTCAGAAATCCTGCTTAAAATGATCTAAAACTATAAAACACAGAGATCAGCTTACCTCCCTCTACTCTATCCTGGACTCAAACAGGATAGCATAAACCACCTGGTTCACTTTAAGGATCTGTTTACATCACTCTAGGGATACACAGCTCTGGAAAAAATTAAGAGACCACTGCAAATTTTTCAGTTTTTCTGATATTCTCTTCAATGGTATATTTTTTAGAAAAATGTACATTGTTATTTTATTATATAAACTACTGACAACATGTCTCCGTAATTCCAAGCAAGAAATGTATTTATTTGCAGTAAATGAGAAATCGTCAAATTAATAAAAAAGAAGCAGCAGAACTGTCAGACCTTAAATAATGCAAAGAAAACAAGTTCATATTTCTTTAGAAACAATAAGACTAATGTTTTAAGTCAGGAAGAGTTTTCTTTTCAGCTCCTTTGGCATGGGAAAAGTTATTTTTTTATTCAAATTCCTTTTGGCCTATTCCTAGCACTTGTTTTGCCATCCAGCTTGTCCTAGTGCAAGAGGATTGTGAAGACCACAGCAGTGTTTTTTATACTTTCCTTCATTAAATAAGATTTGGTTCAGGTGATCACCTCATCAGAAGCACATTAAGTATAATTAGGTTGAATATGGGTGGAATACAGCTGAAACAGGAATGGCTGTCAGACATCTAGATATGATGAATTTTAGAGAACTGTGCAGTGGTCTCTTAATTTTTTCCAGAGCTGTAAATTGAAGGTTTTCTGTGCACTCCCACCACCACCTTGTCCTTTTTTGGGTGAATACACATTCATCACATACAAATACCATTTTGGGGGAGGCAGGTCAGCATATTTTTTGACTGTATATTACTGAATAGCCTGTGTAGAAATAATTTTTTTCCGCCGTCAAAGGTATCAATAGTCAAATCTGATCACTCTTATGTATGTATGTAGCTAGCAATCACTTTTTTTCCTAATACCATTGTTTTATTTTTTAGATACTAAGTGCTAGAAATTCTCCAAAAGGAAATGCAAAAAAAGATTTAGAACAAAGAAGAGAAGGTAAATAGTTTTAAAATCCATTTTAAATATAAAAATCCTATACTTAAAAAAAACCCCGCCGCCCCCCCCCCCCCCCCCCCCCCCCCCCCCCCCCCACCCCCCCCCCCCCCCCCCCCCCCCCCCCCCCCCCCCCCCCCCCCCCCCCCCCCCCCCCCCCCCCCCCCCCCCCCCCCCCCATCATTATTACAGTATTTAATGTTGTTGATTGAACTAGTGTACATTTTATTCTATTTTTTTTCTGATGACCTATGTTCACTAAACTTACACAATTTGAATATACTGATTCCAAATATGAAGTCAGAATAGATGTATCAGGTCAGATTTTTTTTTTTTTTACAAATTAAAAGGGTGACATGTATGAACGGGGCTGCGCCAGTTTTCTGGTGTACCTTGAGCCAAAAAGAATGTATGAATAGATGCACTCTAAATTTGGGCGTGACAAGTGCCTTTGTAATGCGCCAAAGAAACTTTTTAATGCGCCACAGGTTAGGGGCGTTCTGGGGGCGTCGCACCACATTCATAGAATTAGACACATTTATGATTCTTTGATGCCAAACCTAGCAGAACAGTGAGAACAGCCAGACCAGGGTAAAGGTGATGCATGAGCCAGACTTGTGGTATTGGCTCTACACTGCCCTGTATGTATGACCTGCAGAAGAACAGCTAGCCAGGGTTTAAAGGTGGTTGCCTGAGCCAGACTTGTGGTATTGGCTCTACAAATGCCTGTTTGTATGACCCCGCAGAAGAACAGCCAGACCAGGGTAAAGGTGGTGCCTGAGCCAGACTTTTGGTATTGGGTCTACACTGCCCTGTATGTATGACCTGCAGTAGGACAGCCAGACCAGGGGTAAGGTGGTGCCTGAGCCAGACGGGTGGTATTGGCTCTACCTGCCCTGTATTATGACCTGCAGAAGAAACAGACCAGGGTAAAGGTGGTGGGCCCGAGCCAGACTTGTGGTATTGGCTCTACATGCCCTGTATTTATGACCTGCAGAAGAACAGCCAGACCAGGGTAAAGGTGGGCCTGGGCCCAGACTTGTGGTATTGGCTCTACACTGCCCTGTATGTATGACCTGCAGAAGAACAGCCAGACCAGGGAAAAGGTGGTGCCTGAGCTAGACTTGTGGTATTGGCTCTACACTGCCCGCTGTGTTTTACCTGCAGAAGAACACCAGCCCAGGGAAAAGGTGGTGCCTGAGCCAGACTTGTGGTATTGGCTCTACACGCCCTGTATGATACCTGCAAAGAAACCAGACCAGGTAAAGGGTTGTTTGAGCAGATTGGGGTATTGGCTTACACTGGCCTGTATTATGCCCTGAGAAGAACAGCCAGACCAGGGTAAATGGTGCCGGGCCAGATTTGGTGGTATTGGCTTACCTGCCCTGTATGTATGACCTGCAGAAAACAGCCAGACCAGGGTAAAGGTGGTCCCGACCAGACTTGTGGTAGGGCCCACCTCCCCTGTATGTATGACCTGCAGGAGAACAGCAACCAGGGTAAAGGGGGTGCCTGAGCCAGACTTGTGGTATTGGCTCTACATCCCCTGTATTAAAAGAGCTGCAGAAGAACAGTAGACCAGGGAAAGGGGTGCCTGAGCCACACTTGTCGTATTGGCCTACACTCCCCTGTACACTCAGGCCATTTTAAAGGGGGGTCCCTCTAGTAACGGGTTGGCCCCCCTTTTGCCTTCAGAACGCTAAATTCTTCGGGGCATAGTTTCCCAAAAGGTTTTTAAAACATCCCAAATTTGGGTACCAAGGGGCCCCAAAGAGTCCCAAAGAAAAATTTTCCCCCCCACCCCATGACACCCCCCACCACCAGCCTGAACCGTTGTACAAGGAGGATGGGCCATGCTTTTGTTGTTGACGCCAAATTCTGACCCTACCCTGCGAATGTCGAGCAGAAATCGAGACTATCAGACCGGGCAACGTTTTTCCAATTTCACTGTCCATTTGATGGGTTGGGCAAATTTGGGGCCTCGTTTCCTGTTCTTAGCTAAAAGTGGCACCCGGGGTGGTCTTCTGCGCGTACCCATCTGCCTCAAAATTCGCCGTACTGTGGTTCAAGATCTTTCTGCCTACCTTGGGTTTTAACGGGTGGTATTTGAGTCCTGTTGCCTTTTATCACTCGAACCAGTTTTTGCCCATTCTCCTTTACCCTGGGATCAACAAGGCATTTCGCCCACAGGGTGCCGCTCACTAGTTTTTTCTTTTTTTGGGACCACTCTGTAAACCCTAGAGATGGTTGGCGTGGAAAATCCAGGAGTCAAGTTTCTGAATACTCAGACCAGCCCTTCTGGCACCAACAACCATGCCACTTTAAAGGCACTCAAATCACCTTTTTTCCCCATACTGATGCTCGGTTTGAAATGCAGGAGATTGTCTTGACCATGTCTACATGCCTAAATGCACTGAGTTGCCGCCATGTGATTGGCTGATTAGAAATTAAGTGTTAACGAGCAGTTGGACAGGTGTACCTAATAAAGTGGCCGGTGAGTGTATGTATGACCTGCAGAAGAACAGCCAGACCAGGGTAAAGGTGGTGCCTGAGCCAGACTTGTGGTATTGGCTCTACAAATGCGCCTTAGTATGATCTGTAGGAGAACAGGTTCATACATTCTGGCACATTCTACACTGCCTTACAGCTATTTAGAACTGGCCTGTGTAGGGATTAACGTTCAGCCTCCATCTTGTGTCATCCCGGGGGGGTTTTGCGCTCTTGGACCACCGTCCTTTGGTAGAATGGTTGGCATTTCAACACATGGCACTGACACCGGGTTTTCTTTAAGTCTGGCCTCCACCAGCTTTATTCTTCAACACAGCATACAGAAATAAATGAAAACAAAACTCTGGCCGTCTGGCCACTAGCTGCACATGCAGATTCCCTCTCTATATGGGGTCTGGACCTAGTGTCCAGTCAGAACAGTCAGTTTTACCAGCCTCCACTGGTTAGCTTCTAGAGGGGAGTAGACACCCACCCGACACGTTATCTACTCCCGATAAGAGCCGGCCCAGAATAACCAAAATAAATGTCTGCCAACCACTTAGTGTGGCTGACAATACATATGGCTGGCTCCTATCCCACCAAGGCCTGGTACCCTTGGTGGCGGGTTGCTTGTATGACTCCTGTAAATTCCTATTTGTTAAGCAGAAATTTTCTCTTTTTCAATTTTCTGGATTAGTTATGATCAGGTTTGTCTCACTAAAGACACCAACAATATTCGGCCATCATGTTCCATGTGTCTTGATATCTGTGTTCCATGGCTTTATTCCCTTGGGCACCAGGCATGAAAAGCCCTTTGTGACCAACTACATTTTTCAGTTTTTGTCTCTGTGCGTTTCAGCAGTCATAACTTTTTTTGATTTTTTTTTCTTAGTGACGCAGGTGTATGTGACCGTGCGGGAGAAGTTGTATATTTTTTGGGTGTAGTTTGTGGGTATATATAAATTACTGTGCAATCCATTAAAATGAATTTTGTGCCATAAAAGCATCTTTCTGTGGTGGTTTTTTAAATTCATTACACCAATCACGTTTCACACTAAGTAACCAGTTAAATTAATTCTACAGGTAATAACGGTAACAGGGATACCTGTTTGTGTAATGTTTTCACAATAATTTTTTTAGCTGAACTATTTATTTTTATTTTATATTTTATTTTTTCTACACTTTTTATGTTATTCCTTTTTTATTGCATGTTGCGATAATTATTTTTAACTTTAATATACACTTATAATGTATACTCCTAAATGCTAATACATTATGTTCTGTTTCAGTACGATAAAGGCTTATGTCAGGGCAACACACAGTGTGCCCTAGCAGCAGCCTTACTACAGAGACAGCCATGGACAGGTCCACAGGGCTGAATATAAAGGCTTTTCCCAGGCTCCATCGGGCACTTTGGTCTTTGATCACGGCAATCAAAGGGTTAAATGTGTGGGCATCAGAGGCCTTCAATCCCTGCTGTACTCGGAGGCTGCTCTAGGAATGGAGCTATTACTCCGTTCCTAGAGCAGCTGCGGCACTGGGAGATGCACACCCCCCTTTTAATCGGCATCCCCAAAAGACAGAGCCAACAGAGGACCTGCACCACCTGTCATCAAAAGACAATAGGTAGTCCATAAGGGGATTATGTCCTGCTGGAAGCATTCTCCTTGCTCTTCAGTCATAGCTCCTAGATTTAAGGGGGAGTAGTTCAGATGGCTGCGATGGAAATGCAGCTTGACACTGATGGTTACTCCCAATCATGGAAAAGAAGTCAATGAAGTTTGAACTAGACATATCACATAGCGCATAACTTTCAGCCCATATATTGCCAAGAAAGTTTGTAATCCTATCAGAATAAGCAGAGCAAGCATCCTTCTCTGTGCTGTTTATGATATTGATGTATTATTGGTCCTTGAGTAGAGGCCTAATTTGAGGACAATCAAACATACCAGCTTTCAACCTCTCATGTAAAAGAGCATGGAATCTGGAATAGAGATATAAGAAGATCTCATCATCTTTATCCAAAGCTTTAACAAACTGTTTCATTGATCCCCATATTATATGCAGTGGGGGAAGCAGCACTTTCTCAGAACCAATAAGTGGTTCATTCCTAATATTCTTTATTCCAATATTAAATTTCTTCCTTACAGGACACTCTTTCCTTGTCCAATGCTCGGTCTTTGCTCGGGTATCCCATATGCTTAAAAAGCGAGGAGATTTTGTATAATCTTCTTGTTGTCCAAAGATGATCAATATAAACCTTAGACACAATGTCCAACAGTTGGCGATGTATTTAATTTTTTTGAATAGATTTTTATGGATTCATAAGCTTCTTTCCTATGAACCAAGTGAGCAATAGGAATTGTGCAGTTACCAGAAACAAGACCTGCATTTTTTATATGAAAACTGGACCTGATTGTATAAATGAATATAAAATTTAAATTCAACACATCAAAATTTACAAAGATTAGGTGTTATACTGCAGTCACCAAAATTGATGTAGACCAGTGTTATCCCTGTTTTAGAAGCCTGATATAAGATGGTATGTAAGATTAAAAGAACAGAATGTATAACAGCAGTATTGTTAAATAGGTTATTACAGCTATCACTGCAATCAGTAGATCACCATACATCTGACACTAGTGTTGAGGGAACAGTAAAAAGTTCTAGTTCGATTAGAACCTCGAACTTTTGTGAGTTCCGTTCGAAATTCTATTCAAACTCGAACTTCAAACCCCATTAAAGTCTATGGGAGAAGATGTTCTGGTTAATTTTTATACCTATACAGGTGAGGAGAAGCTGGAATTGCCATCCATAGCAGTAAACTGCATACGTGGAACAACTTAGTGAAGAAAGTTTGGCTCTAAGAGTGACAGGAAAAAATTGAGCTAAAATACTTCATTCCTTTCAATGGCTAACTGAAAAGATGAGGACGGCTTGCAAGCAGGGGGGGTAGCTATAGGAGGTGCAGTGCTAGCAGCTGCTACGGGGCCCTGCATCCTGAGGGGGTCCAAAAGCCCCTTTGACACATAGGAGATTTGGAGATGGTATGTTATACAATTACTGAACCCCCAAAACTGAAAAAAACTGAACTTTTGGGCACTGAGTATGATTTAGCAAATCCAAGCACTCTGTATAATATATATCCATGTATATGAGAGTTAGGTGTTATGTGAGCCTGCAAATGTCACCAAATAACAGCTTCTGGGTGTGGGAAAGTACAGCCAGCAATACCAAACTCCCTAACTATTGCTGTCTATGGAGAGGAAAATGCTATCTAACTAAGAGCAGTCTGTAGAGTACAGAGAGTGAGCTGAAAATGGCATTCACAAGGCAATACAGTGAAATATATATAACATGTTCATGTAATTTTCGCAGCCAATGAGAGCACTACACCTCAGTAATGACGTTTTTGACACTTCTCTGTGCTCTGTACTGATTGGATGGCTGCCAAAAGTGCAGGAAGGTGATTGGATGGCCGCCAAAAAGTCCGAAAGTCGCTGAAAACAAAACTGAAAATGGCGTGTCCAACTAGAACTTTACTCGAACGAGCAGTAAAATGTTCAAGTTCTAAAACTTCAAGAAGTTCTACTAGAACTTAACTTTTCTAGAACAGTTCGATCAACACTGACACCCAAGCAAATAGCCTTGTCTCGCCTGATATGTCACTGCACTATTACAAGGCAGCTCGAGTGCACCAGCATGGGAGATGCTTTTACAAACAATGTTTCTTTCTGGCTCATAGAGAAAGGGGTCCTAATGAAAGAGGGGTTGTCTTCAATAGGTTTCCCCACATATATTGAGTATGCTTATCATGAGTAGTTGGCAGTTGCCTCATCAACCCGTTGGGATGAAGACCGAGATGGTCTGTGGAAACTATATTTGAACGGCGATCCGCCGCAACTTGGAACTTGAGTATCCTACCACTACTTTTTCATGTTGCATAACACCAAAAAGCGGGCAGATGTATGCTTTTAAAAGTGGAAAGAATAAAATTATATGTTTTAAGATATAGCCGGATTACCTATTAGTGTTGCTGCATATATATGTGGGATAGAGAGATCCCATGTCCGTGCTATGAAAGAAAGGGTACTCGGTTAAACTAAGTGGCTATTCCTTTATTACCCCAGTTGCCACATCATGACAAGTTTTTTGTATGCTGTGTGCGACACTGTGCCTGTTTTTTGATGGGGAACGGGGCAACACTATAATAACGGGTAAACCCCATTCCAAAAGGCTTAAAACCCACTCATTTCTGCATTAAACCCTTTGCATGTGTAAGTCTGTCAGGCATAAAAAAAATTATGGAATGGGTTTCCCTTTTAAATCACAGTATGCTTTAAGAGTCTTCCCTTGAATGGGGATAAGTCCATGGACTGTTCTAGGACCCCAAGCTTCTGACTAGAGGCTGTACATCTAATCCCGTGGGCCCTCAAGTTCCAGGCCCTCTAATAAAATATTTTCAACATACAACGGGCTTTCTTATCCTAAAACATTGTACTTGAAACCATGTCACAGACAACCCTCAATTGCGACTCATGTGATTGTGAAAAATCCCCCAAATTCTAATGAACATTTTTCATTAAAAATATTTGTAAAAGTGAAGTAAGTGCAGTAGGATTTGGGAGTCTAGTAGCGCCCCTCTATGTACAGTCAGTGCCACATGTCCGTACTGCTCTTTAATGTGATGGATGAGGGGGTTAAAATTTAAAAACCATTTTGCCTTAAGGCAACCTACACCATAATTATCTACAACCGCCCTAATTATTATAATTTAGCTTTATTCTAATGAATTCCCAAAAAATGTTTGTTAAAAAAAGAAGGCTGTTTGGGTTTTTTTCCCTGATCCTGATAACTATCAGATGTTTTGTAAAGGCCTGCAGACACACACTAAGGATGTGAAACAAAGTCACTCCTCCCCCACATGTTCCCACACTCGGCTCTTCAGGGTTAAAGGAGTATTTAACAAACGTTTTAGGAATATCTATTTAAAAAAAGTTAAAGGGGGTTTCTCGCTACAATTTTTCCCCTTACCCCAGTCCGTTTTCTTGGTTTTATTTAATCAGCTTGTTTTGGGTTCTACGGGCTGCCCGGAAAAAACCAGGTCGTGCTATAACAACCACCGCTGCAGCCTATCGGGGTAGATCAAACAGGTCGTAGCTATGCCAACCGAGGGCTGATGCCCCATACAAAAAGGGGATATCTAGGAAATAGGTGGACACGTTAAAGGACATTAATGCAAAATGACTTGTTTTTTTCAAAATCTTTAAAATAAAAAGCAATTTGTTGAGACAACCCCTTTTTAGGTTTTTGGGATGTTCCCAGGGTTAAAATGGGGGGCATTTCAGTCCCTATTTGCGCCGCGCATTCAAATACGGGCGGAT